>JAWPHD010002563.1:0-250802 GCA_037043455.1 Cyrtodaria siliqua
ACAATTAATTTTCCATAGCGTCCCATTGTAATGTTTTTGTTCGTGGCATAGAGATAAAAAAGATTTTGCAACATGTATTTATGCTTAAATTCTTCATTGATCCAATATCTGCATGCTATTAACTTTTAACGAATATTTACCAGATTGAACTTTTTTTAATTTCATGTTTGTGTCACACCTATCAAAATTGAGACAAAAATACAACCCCGTGGAGATTAGACCCATGATGTGTAAAATGAGGCAGAATTAGCTAGAAATCTTATATCAACATGCATTTTTCTGGGATCTCTTCCTAAAATGCTGTAGATTTAGAACCTGGTAAAGATAAATCAGTGTATCCTGTAAAATGTAGAAAAGCGAACTTGTTTTTTTTTATCTACCTCCTTCATCTGTAGGGCAGGAGTATTCAAGGGAGATAATAGTGGTGTGAGTCCTTAAGGTCTTTTTTTTTTCTAATGATCACCTCAATAATAATTGAACATGTATACAAATCAATTACACGCTGAAAAGTGCTAAAAGTTTGATTCCATGTTTATTGCTTTTCAAATTATTCAAGTTTTAGTGACCTAGGGTATTGGCCGAAATTCAGGCCGAGCACCTTTAATATTTTGAAAATCTAAAGTAGTGATAAGGATTTTGCATTTTCCTGGTCATTTGTGCTCAGCTATGTCTGAAACTTTCAAATATACATGAAAAGGCATCTCTTCATCTGAATATAGCATAAAAATGATCTTTAAGAAATGATTATTGAGAAAATGCTGAAAATAATAAACTCAAACTAAGGGTTACCCGTCAACATTTTGATTTTCCAGGAAAAGTAACAGTCTCTCGCTTTAATTTTGACATTTTTTCAAAGTAGTCTGTCTTCATTGATATGTGTGTTTGTTTTACAAGCCAATAGCTGTAAAATAAAGCTAAAATTATGCTTATTCCTGTATTGGTTTTGAAAATATAGTTAATTTTTAGTTAAACATGGTATCAAGTAAAATTTCTGCTAATTCCTGCAATATGAAGATAACTTGAAGTAACTATACATACACAGACGGGATTTCTGAATAACCGTGTTAACTGTGTCCTAACATGTCTGAAACGTTCACAGATACACAAACAATGCTTAAAGGTGAAGGATGTAAGGTACCCGTTCTGCAGCTCTAAAGCGCAAGGGCTTAGAGATGAATGATGGAAATTCCCATTCTGAAGCTCTAAATTGCAAGGCATTAGAGATGAATGATGAAAGATACCTGTTCTGCAGCTCTAAAGCGCAATGCCTTAGCATTAAAGAATGAAAGATACTCGTTCAGCAGCTCTAAAGCGCAATACCTTAGAGATGACGGATGAAAATGCCATTCTGCAGCTCTAAGCGCAATGCCTTAAGAATAACGAATAAAGATACCCATTCTGCAGCTCTTTCTTAACGTCTCACACCACAATTAATTTTCCATAGCGTCCCATTGTAATGTTTTTGTTCGTGGCATAGAGATAAAAAAGATTTTGCAACATGTATTTATGCTTAAATTCTTCATTGATCCAATATCTGCATGCTATTAACTTTTAACGAATATTTACCAGATTGAACTTTTTTTAATTTCATGTTTGTGTCACACCTATCAAAATTGAGACAAAAATACAACCCCGTGGAGATTAGACCCATGATGTGTAAAATGAGGCAGAATTAGCTAGAAATCTTATATCAACATGCATTTTTCTGGGATCTCTTCCTAAAATGCTGTAGATTTAGAACCTGGTAAAGATAAATCAGTGTATCCTGTAAAATGTAGAAAAGCGAACTTGTTTTTTTTTATCTACCTCCTTCATCTGTAGGGCAGGAGTATTCAAGGGAGATAATAGTGGTGTGAGTCCTTAAGGTCTTTTTTTTTTCTAATGATCACCTCAATAATAATTGAACATGTATACAAATCAATTACACGCTGAAAAGTGCTAAAAGTTTGATTCCATGTTTATTGCTTTTCAAATTATTCAAGTTTTAGTGACCTAGGGTATTGGCCGAAATTCAGGCCGAGCACCTTTAATATTTTGAAAATCTAAAGTAGTGATAAGGATTTTGCATTTTCCTGGTCATTTGTGCTCAGCTATGTCTGAAACTTTCAAATATACATGAAAAGGCATCTCTTCATCTGAATATAGCATAAAAATGATCTTTAAGAAATGATTATTGAGAAAAATGCTGAAAATAATAAACTCAAACTAAGGGTTACCCGTCAACATTTTGATTTTCCAGGAAAAGTAACAGTCTCTCGCTTTAATTTTGACATTTTTTCAAAGTAGTCTGTCTTCATTGATATGTGTGTTTGTTTTACAAGCCAATAGCTGTAAAATAAAGCTAAAATTATGCTTATTCCTGTATTGGTTTTGAAAATATAGTTAATTTTTAGTTAAACATGGTATCAAGTAAAATTTCTGCTAATTCCTGCAATATGAAGATAACTTGAAGTAACTATACATACACAGACGGGATTTCTGAATAACCGTGTTAACTGTGTCCTAACATGTCTGAAACGTTCACAGATACACAAACAATGCTTAAAGGTGAAGGATGTAAGGTACCCGTTCTGCAGCTCTAAAGCGCAAGGGCTTAGAGATGAATGATGGAAATTCCCATTCTGAAGCTCTAAATTGCAAGGCATTAGAGATGAATGATGAAAGATACCTGTTCTGCAGCTCTAAAGCGCAATGCCTTAGCATTAAAGAATGAAAGATACTCGTTCAGCAGCTCTAAAGCGCAATACCTTAGAGATGACGGATGAAAATGCCATTCTGCAGCTCTAAAGCGCAATGCCTTAAGAATAACGAATAAAGATACCCATTCTGCAGCTCTTTCTTAACGTCTCACACCACAATTAATTTTCCATAGCGTCCCATTGTAATGTTTTTGTTCGTGGCATAGAGATAAAAAAGATTTTGCAACATGTA
This sequence comes from Cyrtodaria siliqua, assembly GCA_037043455.1. Classification (NCBI taxonomy): domain Eukaryota; kingdom Metazoa; phylum Mollusca; class Bivalvia; order Adapedonta; family Hiatellidae; genus Cyrtodaria; species Cyrtodaria siliqua. The sequence goes on from JAWPHD010002563.1 coordinate 2,932, forward strand.
TTTATGCTTAAATTCTTCATTGATCCAATATCTGCATGCTATTAACTTTTAACGAATATTTACCAGATTGAACTTTTTTTAATTTCATGTTTGTGTCACACCTATCAAAATTGAGACAAAAATACAACCCCGTGGAGATTAGACCCATGATGTGTAAAATGAGGCAGAATTAGCTAGAAATCTTATATCAACATGCATTTTTCTGGGATCTCTTCCTAAAATGCTGTAGATTTAGAACCTGGTAAAGATAAATCAGTGTATCCTGTAAAATGTAGAAAAGCGAACTTGTTTTTTTTTATCTACCTCCTTCATCTGTAGGGCAGGAGTATTCAAGGGAGATAATAGTGGTGTGAGTCCTTAAGGTCTTTTTTTTTTCTAATGATCACCTCAATAATAATTGAACATGTATACAAATCAATTACACGCTGAAAAGTGCTAAAAGTTTGATTCCATGTTTATTGCTTTTCAAATTATTCAAGTTTTAGTGACCTAGGGTATTGGCCGAAATTCAGGCCGAGCACCTTTAATATTTTGAAAATCTAAAGTAGTGATAAGGATTTTGCATTTTCCTGGTCATTTGTGCTCAGCTATGTCTGAAACTTTCAAATATACATGAAAAGGCATCTCTTCATCTGAATATAGCATAAAAATGATCTTTAAGAAATGATTATTGAGAAAAATGCTGAAAATAATAAACTCAAACTAAGGGTTACCCGTCAACATTTTGATTTTCCAGGAAAAGTAACAGTCTCTCGCTTTAATTTTGACATTTTTTCAAAGTAGTCTGTCTTCATTGATATGTGTGTTTGTTTTACAAGCCAATAGCTGTAAAATAAAGCTAAAATTATGCATATTCCTGTATTGGTTTTGAAAATATAGTTAATTTTTAGTTAAACATGGTATCAAGTAAAATTTCTGCTAATTCCTGCAATATGAAGATAACTTGAAGTAACTATACATACACAGACGGGATTTCTGAATAACCGTGTTAACTGTGTCCTAACATGTCTGAAACGTTCACAGATACACAAACAATGCTTAAAGGTGAAGGATGTAAGGTACCCGTTCTGCAGCTCTAAAGCGCAAGGGCTTAGAGATGAATGATGGAAATTCCCATTCTGAAGCTCTAAATTGCAAGGCATTAGAGATGAATGATGAAAGATACCTGTTCTGCAGCTCTAAAGCGCAATGCCTTAGCATTAAAGAATGAAAGATACTCGTTCAGCAGCTCTAAAGCGTAATACCTTAGAGATGACGGATGAAAATGCCATTCTGCAGCTCTAAAGCGCAATGCCTTAAGAATAACGAATAAAGATACCCATTCTGCAGCTCTTTCTTAACGTCTCACACCACAATTAATTTTCCATAGCGTCCCATTGTAATGTTTTTGTTCGTGGCATAGAGATAAAAAAGATTTTGCAACATGTATTTATGCTTAAATTCTTCATTGATCCAATATCTGCATGCTATTAACTTTTAACGAATATTTACCAGATTGAACTTTTTTTAATTTCATGTTTGTGTCACACCTATCAAAATTGAGACAAAAATACAACCCCGTGGAGATTAGACCCATGATGTGTAAAATGAGGCAGAATTAGCTAGAAATCTTATATCAACATGCATTTTTCTGGGATCTCTTCCTAAAATGCTGTAGATTTAGAACCTGGTAAAGATAAATCAGTGTATCCTGTAAAATGTAGAAAAGCGAACTTGTTTTTTTTTATCTACCTCCTTCATCTGTAGGGCAGGAGTATTCAAGGGAGATAATAGTGGTGTGAGTCCTTAAGGTCTTTTTTTTTTCTAATGATCACCTCAATAATAATTGAACATGTATACAAATCAATTACACGCTGAAAAGTGCTAAAAGTTTGATTCCATGTTTATTGCTTTTCAAATTATTCAAGTTTTAGTGACCTAGGGTATTGGCCGAAATTCAGGCCGAGCACCTTTAATATTTTGAAAATCTAAAGTAGTGATAAGGATTTTGCATTTTCCTGGTCATTTGTGCTCAGCTATGTCTGAAACTTTCAAATATACATGAAAAGGCATCTCTTCATCTGAATATAGCATAAAAATGATCTTTAAGAAATGATTATTGAGAAAAATGCTGAAAATAATAAACTCAAACTAAGGGTTACCCGTCAACATTTTGATTTTCCAGGAAAAGTAACAGTCTCTCGCTTTAATTTTGACATTTTTTCAAAGTAGTCTGTCTTCATTGATATGTGTGTTTGTTTTACAAGCCAATAGCTGTAAAATAAAGCTAAAATTATGCTTATTCCTGTATTGGTTTTGAAAATATAGTTAATTTTTAGTTAAACATGGTATCAAGTAAAATTTCTGCTAATTCCTGCAATATGAAGATAACTTGAAGTAACTATACATACACAGACGGGATTTCTGAATAACCGTGTTAACTGTGTCCTAACATGTCTGAAACGTTCACAGATACACAAACAATGCTTAAAGGTGAAGGATGTAAGGTACCCGTTCTGCAGCTCTAAAGCGCAAGGGCTTAGAGATGAATGATGGAAATTCCCATTCTGAAGCTCTAAATTGCAAGGCATTAGAGATGAATGATGAAAGATACCTGTTCTGCAGCTCTAAAGCGCAATGCCTTAGCATTAAAGAATGAAAGATACTCGTTCAGCAGCTCTAAAGCGCAATACCTTAGAGATGACGGATGAAAATGCCATTCTGCAGCTCTAAAGCGCAATGCCTTAAGAATAACGAATAAAGATACCCATTCTGCAGCTCTTTCTTAAGGTCTTTTTTTTTTCTAATGATCACCTCAATAATAATTGAACATGTATACAAATCAATTACACGCTGAAAAGTGCTAAAAGTTTGATTCCATGTTTATTGCTTTTCAAATTATTCAAGTTTTAGTGACCTAGGGTATTGGCCGAAATTCAGGCCGAGCACCTTTAATATTTTGAAAATCTAAAGTAGTGATAAGGATTTTGCATTTTCCTGGTCATTTGTGCTCAGCTATGTCTGAAACTTTCAAATATACATGAAAAGGCATCTCTTCATCTGAATATAGCATAAAAATGATCTTTAAGAAATGATTATTGAGAAAAATGCTGAAAATAATAAACTCAAACTAAGGGTTACCCGTCAACATTTTGATTTTCCAGGAAAAGTAACAGTCTCTCGCTTTAATTTTGACATTTTTTCAAAGTAGTCTGTCTTCATTGATATGTGTGTTTGTTTTACAAGCCAATAGCTGTAAAATAAAGCTAAAATTATGCTTATTCCTGTATTGGTTTTGAAAATATAGTTAATTTTTAGTTAAACATGGTATCAAGTAAAATTTCTGCTAATTCCTGCAATATGAAGATAACTTGAAGTAACTATACATACACAGACGGGATTTCTGAATAACCGTGTTAACTGTGTCCTAACATGTCTGAAACGTTCACAGATACACAAACAATGCTTAAAGGTGAAGGATGTAAGGTACCCGTTCTGCAGCTCTAAAGCGCAAGGGCTTAGAGATGAATGATGGAAATTCCCATTCTGAAGCTCTAAATTGCAAGGCATTAGAGATGAATGATGAAAGATACCTGTTCTGCAGCTCTAAAGCGCAATGCCTTAGCATTAAAGAATGAAAGATACTCGTTCAGCAGCTCTAAAGCGCAATACCTTAGAGATGACGGATGAAAATGCCATTCTGCAGCTCTAAAGCGCAATGCCTTAAGAATAACGAATAAAGATACCCATTCTGCAGCTCTTTCTTAACGTCTCACACCACAATTAATTTTCCATAGCGTCCCATTGTAATGTTTTTGTTCGTGGCATAGAGATAAAAAAGATTTTGCAACATGTATTTATGCTTAAATTCTTCATTGATCCAATATCTGCATGCTATTAACTTTTAACGAATATTTACCAGATTGAACTTTTTTTAATTTCATGTTTGTGTCACACCTATCAAAATTGAGACAAAAATACAACCCCGTGGAGATTAGACCCATGATGTGTAAAATGAGGCAGAATTAGCTAGAAATCTTATATCAACATGCATTTTTCTGGGATCTCTTCCTAAAATGCTGTAGATTTAGAACCTGGTAAAGATAAATCAGTGTATCCTGTAAAATGTAGAAAAGCGAACTTGTTTTTTTTTATCTACCTCCTTCATCTGTAGGGCAGGAGTATTCAAGGGAGATAATAGTGGTGTGAGTCCTTAAGGTCTTTTTTTTTTCTAATGATCACCTCAATAATAATTGAACATGTATACAAATCAATTACACGCTGAAAAGTGCTAAAAGTTTGATTCCATGTTTATTGCTTTTCAAATTATTCAAGTTTTAGTGACCTAGGGTATTGGCCGAAATTCAGGCCGAGCACCTTTAATATTTTGAAAATCTAAAGTAGTGATAAGGATTTTGCATTTTCCTGGTCATTTGTGCTCAGCTATGTCTGAAACTTTCAAATATACATGAAAAGGCATCTCTTCATCTGAATATAGCATAAAAATGATCTTTAAGAAATGATTATTGAGAAAAATGCTGAAAATAATAAACTCAAACTAAGGGTTACCCGTCAACATTTTGATTTTCCAGGAAAAGTAACAGTCTCTCGCTTTAATTTTGACATTTTTTCAAAGTAGTCTGTCTTCATTGATATGTGTGTTTGTTTTACAAGCCAATAGCTGTAAAATAAAGCTAAAATTATGCTTATTCCTGTATTGGTTTTGAAAATATAGTTAATTTTTAGTTAAACATGGTATCAAGTAAAATTTCTGCTAATTCCTGCAATATGAAGATAACTTGAAGTAACTATACATACACAGACGGGATTTCTGAATAACCGTGTTAACTGTGTCCTAACATGTCTGAAACGTTCACAGATACACAAACAATGCTTAAAGGTGAAGGATGTAAGGTACCCGTTCTGCAGCTCTAAAGCGCAAGGGCTTAGAGATGAATGATGGAAATTCCCATTCTGAAGCTCTAAATTGCAAGGCATTAGAGATGAATGATGAAAGATACCTGTTCTGCAGCTCTAAAGCGCAATGCCTTAGCATTAAAGAATGAAAGATACTCGTTCAGCAGCTCTAAAGCGCAATACCTTAGAGATGACGGATGAAAATGCCATTCTGCAGCTCTAAAGCGCAATGCCTTAAGAATAACGAATAAAGATACCCATTCTGCAGCTCTTTCTTAACGTCTCACACCACAATTAATTTTCCATAGCGTCCCATTGTAATGTTTTTGTTCGTGGCATAGAGATAAAAAAGATTTTGCAACATGTATTTATGCTTAAATTCTTCATTGATCCAATATCTGCATGCTATTAACTTTTAACGAATATTTACCAGATTGAACTTTTTTTAATTTCATGTTTGTGTCACACCTATCAAAATTGAGACAAAAATACAACCCCGTGGAGATTAGACCCATGATGTGTAAAATGAGGCAGAATTAGCTAGAAATCTTATATCAACATGCATTTTTCTGGGATCTCTTCCTAAAATGCTGTAGATTTAGAACCTGGTAAAGATAAATCAGTGTATCCTGTAAAATGTAGGAAAGCGAACTTGTTTTTTTTTTATCTACCTCCTTCATCTGTAGGGCAGGAGTATTCAAGGGAGATAATAGTGGTGTGAGTCCTATAGAAATTATATAGAATGGCGTTTCACGGAACATTTGTGTCGCCTGCCATGTGCTTATTTCAGGCAGGACAATCTAAAATATTCTAAAATTTGAAGACATGGGGTGCAGTCCTTCATGAATTCATGAACTGTGGGGCAGATTTATTTTTAATTGTTAAATAGTTATGAAAAGGGGCATAACTGTGCATTGATTAATTGATCAAGAAGAGCTGTATATAGGGTCAATATTTTGCCAAGTTAATGAGTTAGGTTAGATGCAGGTTAACGTATATTAAAATGGGCATAACTCAACCAAAATGAAGGTCAGAGTTATTGTACATGTCAATGGCATTGAATAACTGCAAAGGAACAACAATAAACGGAATTACTTGAACGAACATTTGTACACTTTAACATTTTTATATATTTTACAATATTAAGATTTTCTGTAAATACTAAAGGGCAATAACTCCTGTAATTATTATGAGATTTATTTATCTCCCTTTGCATGATTACAAAACCATGAGCTTGCACACCTAGTTCGGTCAAGTTAGCTGGTATAGTTTTAGAGGAGTAGGCCATACACATTTTTACAATATTAAGACTTGACCTAAAATTGTAAATGGCAATAACTCCTGTAAATGTGTATCCAATTAGTCTGCCCTTGCTTCCTACACAAAATTACTTGCTAGTGATGTTGTATGTCAAGTTCTGCGTATGTAGGTCTAACGTTTTTTTTAGGCATATGTGACACAAGTTTGCGACACGCGGACGGAACACTTTACCTTAGCATAATTATAAAGGGCACGAACTCCTGTAATGTCCGGAACCGGTTTTATCTGCCCTTACATCCTACACATCATTTCTTGGTAGTATTCTTGCACATATAGTTTAGTATGGTTAGCTGATATAGTAATTGAGTAGTAGGCAACACAAAGTTTTACAAAGTTAAGACTTGACTTAAAATTATGAATAGCAATACTAATTCCTGTAATTATTATCAGATTATCTGCCCTTGTTTGTTTTTTTACACATGATAACATGATCGTGCTCTTGCACAAAACATTGCTTGTCTTTTCTGATGTAGTTCGTCGTCGGATTATATTATAATTTATGATAGTTATCTTTGTTTCTCAGGAAACAGACGCCACTTTGCACAAGGAGGTACAGAAAGGCGACCATCGAGCTGCCAGAAGAATTGACAAGATGTCCCGAATAGTCTTTCCAGTGGCTTTCGTCATCTTTAATGTCGTCTACTGGACAACCTACACGTTGATGCCGAATTCGGAGTGAAACAATACATCAGCTCATATTAACATTTTCTTTTTCACAATTTCTCTAAATGTGTGGTAATGTTTTCTTCCGTAAACACGTAATATATGTTGGTTGGTAATACGTATGCTAGCAACAACAACAACAACAAAAAAATGTTAACCAAATAATTCAAGATTTAAAATGAAGAAAATATATTCTCTAAATGTAAGTAAAATAGTTACAGATAGGTATGACGCATACCCTTACTATAAAACTAAGACACAGTCCCCCAAAATATATTATTTTATTATCTTTAAAAATTAACTAATGTCATATGTGATGGTGTGTCTGTTAAACCTTGATGTTTTACTTGTATAAATGGGGCTAACAAACATAGTCATTTTCTATTTATATGAAACATAGTAGTACAAATGAAAAGTACGTATGTATATATCGGTCTTGTATAACTCATATTGTTACAATTCATGTCAGACTCTCGATTCATGGCACCTTACGCACATCGGCACGCGAGGCTAGCCTCGCCATACTTTGTTTTCTAAGCCTCGTCTAATAAACTTAATAGTAAAAGACACTGATTTAATATTCCCTATGTCTCAGATGGTATATATCTCATTGATGCTTATATAGAATGTGGATAAGAAATGTGCCTAGTTAGTATTCGTTTCTTAAGGAGTATGTCCACTTGTGTGTAATCCCATCGAGATTTAATTTGAAAAAGATAAAAATTAGAACTCAAATAATCTTGAATATGTTTACATGAAACTTCCAATTTAATATCTTCACGTGGCGCAGTCGGATTTGTAACCGGAGGCCCCGGGTTCAATCGTCCGTGGTGCCACTGAGTTTCGTCGGTGTGTTCTTCAGCAAGACACCTAGCCTTAGCCTCGTCCGTCGGATGGGGACGTAAACCGGGCGGTCCCGTGTATCGGTCTATCCTCCGAGCACGTTAAAGAACCGTAGGAATCTATCGATAATAAGAGTAGGGCAGGTTCCCGGATTCCTATGTATCCTTCCCCCTCTCATTTATCTAGGCGGTGCTATCATTGAATTATTAATTCATACTCGATACATATATGATTTAGTCAATACACATATGCCCTTGAGTATTACATAAGCTGAGTATGGATCAATACACACTTTTATCAAGTTTATATTTATTATTCAAGTATAGCACTACATATATACATATCTACATACATGTGTAAGCATACTAAACCTCAAGTTAGATGTAAAAATACTCAGGATTATTTGAGTTCTAATTGTTTTCTTTTGTTAATGCACTTTCAATGGGATCCCACAAAAGGGGACAAAATCTTTAAATGTCGTCGACAACGGAGAATAAATGTCGTCGAAACGGAGAAGACAGTGTATCTTCATTGAAAGAAATGAAGATATGTGCCACAAATCTAAAAATAAAGCAGTGGACGGTTCAAATGACCTCTTACATATAATATCCTTTGCGTCCATTGTAAACCAAGATCAGCCCCCCAAAACACCCCTTTGTCACATAAATGGAATGGTCTTAATTCAAAGAAAGAACAGTCCATTATATATATGTAGCGAGTCAAGGGGTTAAACGGAAGCACTGATCTGGCTCCTTCATTCATCAACATATCACGAGCAAAGCATCTGCAACGCATAGAGTAACAAGCAATAGTTGTGTGTGTTTTTAAGAGATTATGGTTGTCTGTATCATAAAACTTTATTAGTAAACAGTAAACATAATACCACAGGAACTGGATAGAAAGGTATATGTTGTCGTAACTGAGACCAAATATCTCAATGAGAAAATATGTGCGGCAGGAAGCCAAATATAGTCAAGAAGCAAATATCATAGATAGTGGCATATTCATAACAGATGCCGTCTAACCTAAAAATACGGTGAGCGACGGATCCACGACAGATGCCGTCTGACCTAAAATACGGTCAGCGACGGATCCACGACAGATGCCGTCTAACCTAAAATACGGTCAGCGACGGATCCACGACAGATGCCGTCTAACCTAAAATACGGTGAGCGACGGATCCACGACAGATGCCGTACGACCTTCATCTATAGAAACGTCGGTGTGGGATGGGTCCATGGTAGATGCCGTGCGACCTTCATCTTCAGGAACATCGGTGTGGGGTGGGTCCATGGTAGATGCCGTCTGATCGCTGGTCTGATAGGTGGTGTGAGATAGTTTTATATTTGTAAAACATTTGTTTCAAGATTAATATATACTGAACCAAAGTTCTAACGCACCAACTTTTTTTCGAATATTTTATACCCCTGTATGTGCATAATCAACTGACACAGCTATTTGATTTTTTTTTAAATTACAGTCGTTATTGACAAGATATTTGTCTCGTTCAGAATGAAATTTGTTTTGATTTATTGATTGTTATTATTGAGATATTAAAGGTATTGTCTACTGGTGCGTTAGCTGTTTGGTTTCCGTATCAGTAGGAACGCCACGTACCTATAACATATCAGTTCTGTTCGCATTTTAACTCCGCGAACATGGACTATTTCTTTGTACTTTACGGACTATTTTATGAATTTTCAATTAAAACAGACGCCATTTTTTTACACCCGAAATTGGGCGCGCTACGTCGGCGAGCACTACGGGTACCTATGGAGTCTTACAACACGCGTACAGTGTTTTGTACCGTAGATTATGTAAAAACTAATACCTTACCGGACGAAATAACGTTCCATTATGTGTAAACACGATGCAGTGTTGGTGACTGACAGGTCACCGTGACATAACTTGACACGTGAAATTGACATGTTGTTGCAAGTTGGATTTGGGAGTATTGTCTGCTGCTGGAGGTCTATGATCAAGGTATTTGTTTTGTCATTAAAATGTGTTTGTTAATAAATAGTACACACCCCTTTTAGATCGTGCATATTTAGACATTGGCCTAATACAGTGCCTAAAAAAGTAGTGTATAGTGTTTAATAGAAAGTTCATAATCACAATAAGTGTTTTTCGTGTACTCCGATCTTTCCAGTAACTGGATGTACTGTAAACTGTAGAACGTTTCGTGGAATAAAACTATTGTTAGTAGAAATGCACATTCGTGAATACATAACCCGATACAACTACCATTGAAACAATGTAATCTGCCATAGACATTTGACTGAAATCGGTCAGATTCATATTTATGTACAGAAGTTTTGAGGCAAGGAAGTGATTTTGAATTTACATTTATTTACATTCTGTTGCGAAAAAAACAACGCAATTTCGAGAAAGTACATTTCACTTAAAAGCCTTTAAGGCGGTGTAGCTACTACGCTTGCCTCCAGTGTGTCTCAAAAGAAATGACTATTCCATGGGCTGGAAATATGCTGTGAAAGTGGAACAATGTTTTTAATGGATCTCCAGTTGGGCTACATTATATTGTACATGTAGAATGAATGATGAGAGATGTTTTTATTACATTAACCGTGTTATTGAGCACAAGTAGTGTTCATGCTTTATTCAATTTAGTTATTTTATCTTTTCTTTTTTAAATATGTTACATTATGCATAACAAAGGATAAACTATGTCTGTTTGATCATTGACATTGGATTGATGTTGTTTTCAGAGGGGTCTCAAATGTGAATCGTGCCCTTGGGCAGCTCTGAGTGAATTGATACTGACGACTTCAGAATGTCAAGCCGTATTAAATGCCATTGGATCATATGGAGGTAAGAGCCTTTTTAAAAATTGTTTGCACTTGTGTAGTTCTTTAAATGGAGTAAAAAAAAAAATCAGTGATAGTGCAGCGTGATTGTCATATGAGCTCGTGTAAACTACATGTACTGGATACATGCGAAAACAAGTTGTGTTAAAGGGACACTAGGCAGTCTTTATTTGTTTAAAACTTCTGGAGTTCGGTTATTTTTTCTGCATAGTTTGCATTTGTGCATCATTAATATTATTTATTAGAATAGTTCAGAAGAAATTGTTTTACACATAACTTACTGTTGATAATAGTGCACCTATAATAATTTATTTAACTTTTAATGCAAGCAGGTTTAAATTTAACATGTTACCAGGTTAACAAATGGAGATGCTAATGTTAAAGCTTGATAAATACTTCAAGATTGCCGTTTGTCCCTTTAACATCATCTAATTGGTCTATGTGATGGGTCCTCAATTTATTAAAGGGATTCAGAGCAAATTTCCAATCTTGTGTCTGTTTTACACATTTTCACATCAGAACAGACCACACATCTACAAAAGTGTCTTCTCAACTGCCCTATTTAATCATGTTTTATTTCTAAAACTAGCGGCATCACCAGGTTTGAGAGAGAAAATAAATAGTTGTATAGTAATGTTTTCTCCCCATGTAAAATGACCTTACTAAGTCATTAAAGTAAAATATCCTATGAACAAAACGTGTAAAATTTAACAATTTTAGATTTTTGGCTAGACTTGTATTTTATTCCCCTTTTAGTAAAAATGGCTTATAGAACATTGCACCCTCTGTCAGTTTTAACTTTCCTTATAATAGATTCTTGCTGTACTGTTGGGTGAAACATACATTAAAATGGTTCTATAATCATGTCAGTTCAATCATATACTCGTATGATACACAATATAATATGTATTGACCCTTTACTTGATGTGCCATTTACTCAGTTTTGGTCAAGGGACGTTTATAGCATATCGGCTTTGAATCCAGTGAACACGGATTCAATTCTTACTGGCGCCACTGGGTTACTTCGATGTGTCCTGCTAGCCTCGTTCGTCTGATGGGAACGTAAACCGGGTGGTCCTGTGTATCGGAGTCTGTCCTCCCCCCAAGCACGTTAAAGAACCATAGGTATCTAATCGGTAGTAAACGTAGGGCAGGGTTCCTGGATGCCTATGTATCTTTCCTCCTCTCTTTCGGGCGGTTCGAAATAACCTAAACAACGTGTTGATGAGGCGTTAAACAATAATTAAATTTTAAACTGTCCCATTCCCCTAAACATGCCCTAGATCCCTCCCGCAACACCTGATTCAAATTGAATACTCTGCTCGACTTATATTAACTTTTTATTCTGTCTTTCTTTTCTTTCAGTCTGCACGTCATGTGGAAGAAGACTCCATGTACACCACTGGCCAGAGTCAATGCTGAAGTTTATGTTCGCTCAATTATTTGCTTAATAAAGTATACATATGAACTAAAATATTGTCTTTATAATTATGTCTTCCACCACAAAGTGGTAGGTGAGACAGATTAGATTTGGCCTTTCCGTTCGTCTGTCACAAATCTTGTCTGCGCTACTTGTTGGATTTTGACGAAACTTTGTACAAACTCTTTATTACTTTCTCTGAAGCTAATTTCATAAAACTTCATACTTTGAATGCCTTTGGTGAAATGATAATCCCTGTTTATTTTGAAGTCAGTAGTTGAAAGGTCCGTTACCATGACCGGAAAATGAAAAGTATTGCCCACACAGTTTTTCCTCTTACCTAAAGCAAATTTCATGAAACTTCATTGTTGGACAGTGGAAAGAGGATGATCGTTTGATGTTTAGGTAAAAGGTCAAGTTCCCTGCAGACATCCACTATCCAAGGATAAGCATATGTTACAACACACATGTTATAATATTAACGGTATAATATATGAATATTTTCTTGCACAATGTTGAATCCAGTAAAACAAGTGGTTTTGTTCACCGATATTGTCGCCTGTGAACCAAACCACTTGTTGTTAAATTACAGGATTCAACAGTGTGTAAGACATATTCCGATCATCCATTTTTTTTTTTTTAAATCATAAATTAAAAAATATATATATTAAAACAAACAAAACATGCTATTTGATGAAAACAGACGTATTCAAATTTTCAAAATAGCAATATTCGCAGAATATAGTAGATTTCAACTGCTAAAAACAAACATGTGTTTTTTTTCCAGGAAATAATACTTCTATGAATATAGTATATATGTTCAGGGAAATGTTTAATATGTCTGTTTTCAAATATTACAAATCGTAACGCACCGCACATGTATATTCAGTATTTACTTTCAATATAGTAGTGAGTATGACTGCGTTCTGGGACCATATAAATATAAAAGAATAATATATATAAATATATATATATATAACTGTATATGCCCTATAAATATAAACGACCCGCACCTTTTGGATTCACGCGTACAGTGTTTCACAACACCACAAATCTGGCAAGTGCTCCATTGACACAATGTCATGTCCAAGTTTATGTTATGAAATCTTCGAGTCTACACATAATCATGTTTATTACCGACAGTAGCATGTATGTTACTCGTCAGTCATTTATTTACTTGGTTAAAGGGACACATGCCAATCTTGCTTTCTTTAAAACTCGAGTCGCCCCCTCAGTTTTAAACGAACAGACAAGAATATACTTCTTTCTGCCTGCTAAACATATATTAGTTTATCGCTTTTTCTGATTTCGAAAATTAACTCTGCAACGTATGTTGCCGCCATCATAATTTCATTTTCCGATATACCGTTGCAACATTGTTTGTTAAAATAAATTGGCCACTCTGACATAAACCCAAAGCATGTATAGATAAAAAAATTATGTAAAATACATGAACACATACATTTTAAATATATGTGTTTACATAACGAAATTATTTAATTGTTTCTGTAGCCGGTCGTCTTTCCTTAATGAATATGAAAGTTGCCGTCTTTGGGTCGGACGGTCCTGTTACTTAATTAGTACTTGTCTCCGTTTATTGAAATTCTACATATATACAGAGGAGAGATATGATTTTGTTACTATGCTCGCTTCTAAAATGACGAAATAAATCGATTTGAATAAAAGGCGCATTCTCAGCAATACACAACGTATTGTGTGTACGGGTTGGAGGGGGGAAACCCACGGGGTTGGAGGGATACTACCGTAATGTTGCTCTCATAAATACTGTTAACATACTACATCAATAATATAACAACTACTGAACAATGCTGAAATCGATTTATCTTTATAAATGAATTCATAATTCCACAATTTTATTCCGTGCGAAGATCGATTTGGAACGTCGATTCGGCGTATTCAAACGATTACGGTGTACTTTGTTAATTTTCTGGGGGGAAAAGTACTTGCCTCCGATTTTTTTTATATTTTACATATCTACAGAGGAAAGATGTATTTACGCGAACATGCTTTTGTTTTTTTCTCTCGCTTCTAAAATGATGAAATAAATCAAATTTGATTAAAACTGCGCATTAGCAGCCTAATCAATACGGTATGGAGGGTGGTGGGGGTGGAATGAGGGGCGGGGCTGCAGGGATACTACCGTAATGGTGTCCTTGAGAAAAACGGTGAACATTCTACTCTAATAATTTATTAAATACAGAACAATGTTGAAATCAATATATCTCTTAAAAAGGATTTCACAATTTCATGGTTGTATATCCCGCGTGTACATTAACTTCGAAAGGCGATTGTTCATATTTTAGCGAACACGGTGTACTTTGTTAATTTTGGGGGAAAAAAAGTACTTTTCTCTGATTGACTTTAAATTTTGGGTTTTAATAGTAGACATGTCAATGAACACTTTCAAGAAAAAAAAATCATTCTCGTTGTTAAAACTTTTTTTTTTTGCTTTTTTTTCGGATTCAGAAAATTAGCACTGCAAAATATATTTCCACTATCCTCATTTCCTTTCCCGACGTACCGTTACAATTTGGTTTGTTAAAACCTATTCTGAGCACTCCGGCATAAACCAAAAGGATGTATAGATCAGAAATTTAATCTGGAATGCATGGATACATACATTTGAAATATATGTATCGAAATAATGGAATTATTTCATTTCTTGTGTACCCGGTCGCGTCTGTAAATGTATATGCATTATGCCGTCTTTGCGTCCGTGGGTCATGTTAGTTAATTTTGGGGGGAAAAAAGTACTTGTCTCTGATTTCATTAAAAATTTGCATATGGACAGAGGAAAGATTTATCTACGCGTACATGCATTTGTTTTTATTCTCGCTTCTAAAATGACAAAATAAATCGATTTTGATTTAAAAGCGCATTTTTGCCAATTTAAACCTTAAAACAACCTAAATTCATCCCTTTGAAAAATACCTTTAACTATTAATGAGAATTACACGAAGTGTACACCAATTATGTTCGACCAATGTAGTTTGTGAATATTATTACTTTAACAACGATCTGTGATTGTGTTTTGTCATAATCACAGTTTATAAATAAGAGGTGAATAAATCTGACCAGTGACAATTTTCCCAATAATGTCATTTTGTTATCGATTTTATCACGTGACCTTGTTTGATAAATATTCCTACGCCAGAGGGCTGGCGTTCCTACTATATATGTTGGCGATTTTATTTACGTTTTGTTCTAGCGGTTTACCCTGCTATTTACAAGTATATATAACAATTTCGAACTTTCTCCTGTTTGTACCATTTTAATAATGATTAACAAAATAAATTAAAGGGACACACGGCAATCATGATTTTTTAAAAGATCGCGGCGTCCAATTAATTTGTTCTCTTAACTTGCATTTGTTCAGTCATTAATATTAATTATAAGAATAGTATTAAGCAATTTATTTTTGCATATTATCAATTTTTGATATTATTGCACCAATAATATATTAAAACTTATAGTATAATAAGACGACATAGTGAATACTTGACATTTGATTTAATTAAATGTACCCGGGCAAAAGTTAAAGTGATACAGGATATATAAATCAAGATACACGTGTCAAACACTTCAAGATTGCCGTGTGTCCCTTTAAAAGCTAAACTTTGCTTTATTGTTCTTTGTATCCAATAAAGTGTGGGTCTTGTATTATATATACTGTATAACATCTTTATTTAAAGGGACAATCTTGAAGGATTTATCAAGCATTGAAATTAGCGTCTCGATTTATTTATCCAGTAACATTTTGACTTTAAACCTTGCATATACATTTTGTAATTAAATAACATTTTGAGTTGTCATCTTAATCTACCATAGTTTCAGTTACATATATTATTAGTGCAATATATTTTCAATAATATGCAAAAACAATTAGCTTTATATTGTTCTTATAATTAATATTAATGATTGAATAAATAGAGGATCTTACATGAGTACTCATTCATTATTGAATTTATTAAACGAGTTGGCAAAATGATATAATGCGAGGCTCTTGCCGAGCATTATATCAATTTTCTAACGAGTTTAATCAATTCAGTAATGAATGAGAACGAATGTTAGATTCTATTTATTACATAACTTATAACGTCACATTACGTCAGAAAACGTAAATTAACGTTTTGTTATACCACTAGTGGAATATCGAAGAAAGGTGTTATTACACTCCCACATCACATGTTATGTGATAAATGCAAGTAGAGCAACTAAGGGAAGCCGTGAGGTTTTAAAAATTCAAGATTGCCATGTGTCCCTTTAAATAAGAAGTACACTTATTAGTATTATTAGAAAGCGTAACAATCATATGAAGCAACTAGAAGGATGTTCCACGGAACACGTGTGTCCCCCGCCGTTCGCTTATTTCAGCTTCTTTAGGTTACAGGTTAAAGGTTTATGAAAAGGGGCATACCTCTGCCAAAATGAAAGTCCGAGTTATTGGACATGTGTAACAACATTCCTTGGGTTTTGATGAAGATGTGTGTGAAGTTTCATGAACATAGGTCAAATACTTTTCAAGTTATGGCCAAGATTAGGTAGTAGGTTAAAGTGTGACGGACGACGGACCACCTCAGACAAAGCGATCCCTAAGTGTCTGCCATGCTATGCAGACGACACAAAAAATGAAATGTTGTTGTCCATGGTACACTATGATGACTCTATGATAACACAATGATAAAGTCCGGGTACATACCTGTATGGCTATATCGCTTTTAGATCTAATAATTTTAAGGAAATCAATCATTAATATGTTAATTGCGACACACAAACGACGTCCTAACATGTTCCCGAAGAGGGGATAGCCTGAAAGGATTATCACTGAAGACATTTAAAGTAACTATCCAGCCAACAACAGCCAAATTTTACAACATATGTACACCGTTTCTAAACCTACTGACGACGGGGTATATAAGTATATAATTTACATATTTTGATAAACCAAACTCTATGGACACATTACAAACGGCTACAACCAGCCAGGTCAAACCCCAAAACTGGAGCGTTGAATTAAGGGTTACAAACTCATTTTACGCATATTCAATCACGAGTATTTTAAGAGCCCGTGATAAATCATATGCTTTTAATCAGCACGTATACATTATTATATGACCTGAACACCTGGATACAGTTTTTAACTTGTAATTTTGCCGTTATTTGGCGGGTTAGTTTCTTTAAAAGCTCTCTTCTGATCACATTCAAATGTGCCACTGTTCCAGAATACTTTAATACGTATATGCAATTTATATATATCATGTAGATACTATGTGTGAATCTGCTTCAACACTTTGTAGATGTAATCATCATAGGTTTCCTTTCTCTTCCTCCTTCTATTCTTGTCCGTAGAACATTTAAAGTTTGGTAGAAATGATGAACAAAAATAACCCAAACATAAAAGTATGCGGACAAAATGAAACACCGGACATAAAGCTACGGACAGAACACGTCATGATGACCAGAAATCACTCAGACATAAAAGTATGCGGACAAAATGAAACACCGGACATAGAGCGACAGACAGAACACGTCATGATGAACATAAATAACTCAAACATAAAAGTATACGGACAAAATGAAACACCGGACATAAAGCTACGGACAGAACACGTCATGATGAAAAGAAATCACTCAAACATAAAAAGTATGCGGACAAAATGAAACACCGGACATAAAGCTACGGACAGAACACGTCATGATGAACAGAAATCACTCAAACATAAAACGTATGCGGACAAAATGAAACACCGGACATAAAGCTACGGACAGAACACGTCATGATGAACACAAATTACACATAAATAACAGTCTGAGGACGCAACGCAAATCCCGGACAAAATGGTCGCACGTATACGTGCATTAATATTTTGAGACAACACAAACGATGATCGTTTTTAATGTTTTTGGATTGACCACCCAATCATCCAGTCTCATAAAGGTCAGACCAGATATACCCCATAAATATAATTCAAGCAATTAATGTAACAAGAAGTTAATGTCGATACTGTATTACATAAAGTAAAACATCATATTATTATACAACTATTCTACACACACACCAATATTCTTAAAAGGCTTGTAAATGTATACTTTTCATTTAGTGAAACGCCCTGTCTACAAATTACCTATAAAATATCACGCAAACAGAAAAACGCGGCAGAGTTTTAAGGTTGATCTTAGAGTGATGATGTAATATGTGTAAAGTTATTAGTGAAGCGCGATGTAGTACTTAAAGGGACAGTTAGCAAATGTGTTTAGAATAAAGATATATTTTAGTTAAAATGGAATATGTATTTTATTAAC
The DNA here is from genome assembly GCA_037043455.1 of Cyrtodaria siliqua. NCBI lineage: Eukaryota > Metazoa > Mollusca > Bivalvia > Adapedonta > Hiatellidae > Cyrtodaria > Cyrtodaria siliqua. The sequence goes on from JAWPHD010002563.1 coordinate 21,226, forward strand.
TAGACGAATAACAATTTGTTTTAGCGTATAGTAAACATTATAAAACAATGCAGGAGTTTGTCAAATACGTTTATCAGGTAATAGAGACGGTTTAAACAAATCCCGGTAAAGTGACGTAACCCTGTTCTTATCAAAAGATGAGGTATGGTTAACGTTACAACAGCATAACTCACCCATGGAGAATCTGTACATTGCGAGTACAGGTTATGTTCATTGCGAGTACAAGTTAATGCATAGTACGAAAGGTTAAATCTATGATTTATAAACAAATCCGACAATTTCAAACACAAAAACTATGGTTGGAATTATTAAAGTAATACCCGATAATCATTCTCATGTTTTCAGTTTCGTAAATTGTGTTATTTATTTTTAGTTATTCTGTTTTTTTGTCATACTTATGTATAAAATCATCAAAGTATCAAACCAAATGGTTGATGTGAAAGTCATATCAATATACAGCTGCCAAAAAAAAGGTTCAACTATTTAAACTAAAGCAATTGTGTTACTGTAGGCTACAAAGATGGTATCACCGTACTTTTAAAAGTTAGGATCTACTACACCAACAGCTGTAGTACGAAAGATAGCGCTTATATACTGAAACGAAAAGAAACGCAACTTGGGAATTTCCGCGATATACACTCAAGTGATATGAAAACGCAACACGGGAATTTCCGCTATATATTGTATATACTGCACACATAATTGCACATAATATTCCAAAGAAATCCCAAGATGTTTTTTTAAAAAAAAGTTGCAGTTAACTAGAGAAAGGACACAACTTTGATGTTGTAGACGTTTTAATCACACTACACTTTGTAACAAGAACTTCATCAATGTTGAAGTTGCTCTTCGAAAAAGTGAGCTAGTTCAGTACTGTATTTAACGTAGATAATTTGCAAAATTTGGCATCCTAAGTTTGCTCACATGATTGAGCCAAACGCGTACTCTGTGAATAATGAAACATTGCAGGAATACTATTTGCTGTATTATTTGTTGTTTTAGTATTTTTTCCAAAAGGAAAGGTCTTACGTAGCCATGTACCATTCGATTAAAAGCAGCATATTGTACATACAATATATAGCGGAAATTCCCGTGTTGCGTTTTCATATCACTTGAGTGTAGTGTATGTACAATATGCTGATGTTAATCGAATGGTACATAGCTACGTAAGACCTTTCCTTTCGGAAAAAAATACTAAAACAACACATAACACAGCAAATAGTATTCTTCAAAGTTTCATTATTGATCACAGAGTAAGCGTTTGACTCATGTGACCAAACTTACGTTAAGTACAGTACTGAAATGGCACACTTTTTCAAAGTTCAACATGTATGAATTTTTTGTTACAAAGTGTGCTGTGATTTAAACGTCTACGACATCACAGTTGTGCCCTTTCTCTAACTAACTGCACCTTTTTAAAAATAAAATATTTTTTTTTTTTTTTTTTTTTTTTTTTTTTTTAATATCATAGGATTTCTTTGGAATATTATGTGGAATTAAGTGTGCAGTATATACAATATATAGCGGAAATTTCCGAGTTGCGCTTCTTTACCGCTTCAGTGTATAATACGATTATAGCGATCAAATTATAATGCACTACCCTGTGCTCTCTGCGTACAGATTCCAGAGGAGTGTATGTAGGAACCCCATTTGTTACAACGTCGCTATCTGTTGCAGCCATCCGTAAAAGTTGCAATGTTACACTAAACGCTGTCTGTTACAATCTTACCGCAAATGTTACAAAATGTAGTTGTGATAAAAGTTACAACGTCTACGCTATCTGTAACAATGGAAACAACCCTTTGGGGAAACGTGTTCCAGTGGCAATTGCGAAACTACCCTCTGGATATTGACGGCGAGTCGTAGGTTCTAAACAGCGTAGTTATTACATTGCATAACAAAACACGCAAATACAGACAGGAAAAACAATGAACCCAATAGCCTTCTTGACTGCTTGAGGAACATTGATTCAGGAAAACGTGTGCATGTTATTATCCCCCGTCCGTTCGTGCGTCCGTCCGGAGCCATATCTTGGTAACCATTAGTCACATACACGTAATATTTTGTACACATGTTTGTCCCTATGTGGACTCGCTTTTGCCCAAGTATGGTTGGAATCGCCTTAGTAACACTAGAGTTATGGCCGTTGATTTAATAATTACTCAATCAATATCTAGTATATAATGAATCTTTTGTATGGAAAATAACTCGTACACTATTTATGGGATTCAATTTAAACTTGAAACACTGATACAGGGCAGTGAGTGGATTTACAGAGTGCAGAAACCATAACTCTAGGTAAACTAAAAGTGGATTTATGGGACTTTGTGGCTTTATTTACTATATAGTATATACTATTTTAGGAAATTTTTGTTTGAACCATAAATAACTAAAACAACATTCGACAGAATCAAATGAAACTTGAAACATTGATTAAAGCTACAGAGTCCCTATATCAATCGATTTCTTCTTTGTAGGCGTGTCTTTATTTGTAACTTCATGTTCACCAACTCATGTCGAAATCGGGTATTTAAGCGAGAAAATATAGTGCAGGAAATAAAAACCGAAGAATTGTGGTGTAGTGGTTATAGCGTCTGCCTTGCATTCGGGAGGTCGTGGGTTCGTGTCCCCTGACCGCGTCATACCAAAGACTTTAAAAATGGAGTAGTCACTTGTAACCCTTGCCTGACGAGCAAATAATGGGTAGTGCTACGACTGATTGACCAGTGTCAGAATAATGTGACTGGTGGAGTGGGGGTATCATGTCTACTACGGAGTGGTATTCCAGTGTGGCAGCACTATAAAGAAACCATTGAGTTCGCTGCTTCAAGTAGACATATCATCACATCACACAACAACACACAGATAAAAGTCCAGACATTGTGCCTATAATCGTCGGGTAGGACGCCTGTCGTAGGTGGAGGGACTATAATCCTTAGAAACACACACACGCAGGAAATAAATTACTGTAAATACATCGACCAGTGCACATCGTACCTTTCCATAGGTAACAGTGATTTTTACAGACAAAAAAAGTTAAATTCTTGCGGGGCTCGAACACACGACCTTCTGATTTTAAGTCCGGTGCTCTAGCCACTGAACTACAACGCTACTTGAGAATATAGTATACTAACTACCATATATTATGAGGCAAAATAACTTAACATATTTGAACGCAACTAAAGATGGATCAATAAATATGTAGCCCATATTGTCGCACGTGTAAATTAACATTGCCTGGTTTAATACTGTAGGTTATCAATATGAAACTAATACTTCGCCTCAAATCAACCAAATCTCGACTTGTTATTTAGCGCTTGATGAGTTTGTGTGCGCGCGCTTGTTATTACGTAATGCCTATATAGTGTTAAAAATGCTACAACAAACCAATAAATAGCAGTGCTCTAGTGGTTCAGCGTACATCTTTCAAAACTTACAAGTGCAAGGCTGTGGTTCAAATCCCGTTCCGGGCAACTATTTTTTAATCACATATATTTTGGAGCCGTATATTTATCGATGTTACCTGTACGGAGGCTAAATCACTCACCTATAACTCCGTATATACAAAGGGTGTGCCGAGCCGACAACACGTATGGGTGAGACACCGTGAGAAGTATTTGTTTATGGCCGAATTGTATAGGTTTCTCTCCACGAAGATGAAAATTGTGATGGCGTGTTTTGTTTTGTTTGTTTTTTTATTAATAAAACATGTGATGTTGGACCTAACTGGTACGTAATACATGTTTATTATATGCTTACTTCATATTAAGATTTCCCAAAACTTACTTACCCTCATTTATTTGAGTATTAACGCAAAAGTTCACATATTGCTTCGATTTGCTGAAGTACGTTAATTTATACCATTTCATAATTAATATTGAGTAGATATAACTATGACTTAATATTAGATTATGTAGTGTTTTTTGTCGGTGAAAAGTAAAAATAGGTAGTATTTTTAATTTTTAAATGTATTGGTTTCTAGCAGAGGATGTATTGGTGCACAAACGAAGCCACGTTTAGATGTATTGGTTCTTGCCTGAAGTCATTCTTACAGTTCAAGATGTGGAAACAATATGCAGCTACTGTCGTTCTTCATTTACAACAACGAATGACGCAATATTACACTGTGTCGAAGTGCATGAGGAGGAAAATATTTCCATTTTGTGGCCAAATGCCCTTGACGGTGGTCCAACATATCAAAGACGCACGTTTAATCTATAATTGGCAATAGACAAAATGTTAAGTTTAATACAGAAACTGGAAAATTGCAAGTACCAACGAAATCGAGCACTGACAGCTCTGTGCGAAAGATCTTGAAATTAAACACACCAACAAAGTCCGTCCAAAAGCAGTTATTTAATGAAACTGTGCCAATGGAAAGTACTATTTTTGAGCTTCGGACATGTTAGAAGAAACGATGATTTATGGAGACACAGGTTCAGAAGATAGTGGTTCAGTACTTTTAACTACATACAATATCTCTTTATCTGATGATGAATACAATCTCTCTTTATGATGATTGAAGTTTTTCCAGATAAACTTAAAGAAGCATGTGTTCTTTCTATACCATTGAAAGGTAACAGAGATGATGTAAATAATCACAGACCTATTTCAATACTTCCAACAATATCAAAACTATTTGAGATATTCATTGCTAATCAAATTCATATCTACTTCAAGAAGACAAAACTTATCAGGTTTTCGAAAAAATCATTCGTGTCAAATAGATTCAGAAAATCTTGAAGGCACACTTTTCTTAGATCTGTGTAAAGCCTTTGATTTGGTTGATCACGAAATTCTTTTGTTAAAATTAAAACTGAATCTTTTTTCAGAAAATCCATTCAATCATTTGTCTTATCTTTCAAACAGAAGCCAAGTAGATAAGATCGGCGACTCAATTTCAAATGCTCTTCCTGTTATTTCTGGATTACCTCAAGGTTCAATAATAGGTCCGCTACTATTTTTGTTATATGTTAATGACATTCCCGTGTATACTGAACAAACCAATGCAGATATGTATGCAGATGATACAACACTGTATGCATTTGGGAAATCAGTATAGTATATTCAAGCCAAATTGCAAGCAGATTTAAAAAATGTTAATAAGTGGTGTATGATAAATAATATGGTTATTAATCTCATAAAGTCAACGTGTATGATACTTGGTTCAAACAAACATTTAGCAAACTGTGCAGAATTGTTGCTTAAAATAAATAACACAGCTATTCAAAACGTAAAATTATAAAAGTTACTAGGCATATACTTTGATGAATCATTATCGTGGAAAATTCATATATGTAAAACATGCAATAAACTTGTGTCAAAAAGTAATCGAAAAGGATTTCTTATTACCTAACCTATGAAATGAAGAAACTTTTCTATAACTTATATTATGTCTACTTTTGATTATAGTTGTATAACATGGGGCCAAACAAATAAATTCTCCATTAATAGAATACTTAAAATCCAGAAGAGGGCCACACGAATCATTCCCGCGAAACCTATAAAAACACCGTCTAAAGTAATGTTTATTATTATTATTATTATTATTATTATTATTATTATTATTAATACATTTTGACTGATAATGAAACTGTGCAAAAAGCTGTCTTACACTTGCAAAAGTTTTACCCTCAGTTATTGCTCATCTTGCAGAGCATGATCGCCTCAACGACTGGGTGGCATTCTTCAACCTTGTCGATACCGGAGAGTTTCGTGTAAAGCACATTGCTGCTCAGTTGTTCCTTGATGTCATTTTCGACAATTGAAGATGTTCACTATGAAGTATATATCAGAAGTCAAAGAGTTCTGGTCAGTTGGCCAGTCTCGCGCTAAATTTCTTAGATTTATGAATATGGGGAAAAGTGTGAGAATACTATGAATACAACTGATATAGCAATGATGACTTTTGCATGCCCAAATGCAGTGATATTAAATGACCAGAAGAAGAAATTCAATATCGAATGTAGTAGACCCGGCATTATAGATTCAAATATTAAAGCTGTATCTGCCAATAATGCAGCAGAAAATAAGTCGTATAATCTTGGTATGGACGGAAAAAAAATAACAGCAGGATTTGGAAAGAATCTAGGAGAGGTCGACTTATTTGGACATGAGTCACAGCCATCTGTCACGGAAAAGGTAAACCGATTAGAAGTTGAGCTTCTCACTATCGACCAAACAAGATAGGAAATTTGTAAATGGATGGAAAGAGGTATACATAACTTCAGTTTCGGAGTTAAACACAGATAATAAGCTGCTTCCCCATGGAAAAATGCTTGATATCATGTCAGTTAATACAGAAAGAATTAAGGAAATGCGATTTCTCTGAAAGAGAGGAAGGTATACAATATCCAATATCATAAATATGTCGTCTATGCACCAAGACACTGTGTGGTAGAAACCTATACAAAGCACACAGATTTCGTTTGTGCACCAATACAAAATAGAAAACTGTCTATTTTTAACGTTTGCAACTTCTGTGATATTAAAATAGAATGTTGACCTTATTTACATTATCAGCCTGTTATGGAAATAATTATTTGTTGCATTCAGAAAAGAATGGTAAAAACTTAATTTAAAAAAACCCGCAGAAAACACGGTTTTGTGCAATTATTGTGCACGTTTTCGCTATGTTTCGTCTTTGTAATAGATAATACAACACACGCCGATCTGATTGATGTACCTATCATTTATATTTTCAAGAAAGTAATTTTCAAAGTATCTTACCACGAAGTGAAAACAAGAATAGTGTTTCCTATATGCCACAATGTATGAAAATACGTTACACACTGTGTACTGCTCGGCTGAGAACCAATGCATTCATCGGTGTCTCACCATACGTGTTTTCGGCTCGGCACTCTCTTTGCATTATACGGAGTTATAGGGGAGTGAAATAAAAAAAGTGAAATTTTACGCATCTATTTTCTGCGGTGTTCGTCCATTTGAAACTACTTCACACGTGACTCATTCATATTCATGAGTTATTACCAGTTAAAATAGGGACTGTACAGCTTTAAGGGCAGAGAGTGGATGTGCAGAGTGCATGAATCATAACTCTGGGTAAAGTAAAAGTGGAGTTATGGGATTTTGTTACTTTATTTACTATATTATATAGGGAAATTTTGTTTGGACCATAACTCAGAATCCGTTAGAGACTTTAACGGGACCTCGGTCTTACGTCTTAGTAGACTTTTAAGACTTAGTAGTTTCAGTTGGAGAAGGGGGGATCGAACCTGCGACCCCTGTATTGACAGTTAAACGCGTTACCACTAGACCAAATATCCGCTCTAAGCGTTTATCCTTTATACCCTGTACTTTATCGTCGACCAACAGCGATTATACATTATGCAGTAGCGTAATATGTGTTCATATTGGGGTGTCCATGTAATGTCAAGACGCTCAACATTAGGGCGTCCATAGTCGAGCTGGTAACCCAATGAGAATCTACCAAGTTTTTATAAACTCTGTTCATTTTGGAAAATAGTACACCAAAGTAATACACATTTGAATGTTTGCCGCACTAGCAAGCCCGAGAGCTTACCACGGGGAATAAGACATATTCTCAACTTTGATGTCTAATGCCCAACCCAGAATAAAAAGACGTTTGTCTATTTTATGTTCCTGGCTATGAAACTTTTCTTGTCTGTCTTGATCCGCAGTCTTGCGCGGTAATTCTAAATCCGGCGTGTCGGCAATCATGTCTGAAGTTCCAGTGGGGCATAACATTGATAGGTATACGAGGAGTGATAAACGCGAAAAGGTGCTCTCAAGCCTTACAGTTTTTGTTTAAATTCAACAAAATGTTCATGTAATGTAGATGTAAATCTGTGTTTTAACATGCCAAAACTTTTCTTTACGAAATTGTACAAAATATACCCAAGAACTCGTCACCATGGCGCTTTTAAAATTATGTAACAAATGGGGTTCCTACAGTCGTCAAGATCAACCCGACCCAAAATATTAATATAACTTACATTGTTATACTGTTGTTACAAACCTTATTTAAAAGTTATTATAAAAATTTAACATTTCATTGAATCATGTTACAAACATGGTGAGCATTTCTGCATCTTTCTGGATCGTCTGTCCCTGCATTGCTGAAGATGACGTCAAGCACGTCAAAAATACCGCACATATCGGCGTCTTGTTTGGTGGACTAAAACATAGTGTTCATGTGTATGTAAAAATGGTTTAAGTACCATTAACGGTAACGATACGCTTCAGAAACCGGTACACTTATTTAGTTTTCCATGAAAAGAGCTTCATTTTCTGTGCAGATTACAATTTGAAATCCTAAAACAGTGGCGGATCCATGATTTCATATAAGCTGTAGGGGATCTCATTTCACATTTCTGAGGGGTGGCGGGGAGGTGGGGGTGGTGGGGGTGATCACCCCGCTACCTTATAAAAAGTTAACCTCATATTTAGTGCATTATATTTTGGTCATACCTACAACAAGCCAAATAACACCATTTGGGCCACCGATATGCCTATGTAAAAGAACACACTCATCTGATTTGTAAATGAACCGGACTGATTACGTTACCATGGCGACGATTTCTCGAACACTTTTTAAAATTATGTAAAATTATGTTTGAATCCTATATCCAACTCGTATATCTATATTACTTGAATTCTTTTTGCTGAATTCAAACAAAAGTAATAGATTTAGAAACACTTTCCGAGAACTCTTTATCGCCCCTCGTATAATGCATGTGCATGAGCATGAATAGCGTAAATCAACAAAATAAGGTTGTTGTAATTACCTAAATACACTTATAAATATTATAAATATAGTGTAGTAGCAAAATCCAACACTTTCCAAAGCTTCGGAATGATGCCAGTGCCAGTGTAACATTTACGACAAGGTGTTGTAACTTTGTCAATGCCAGTGTAACTTTTACGACAAGGTGTTGTAACTTTGTCAATGCCAGTGTAACTTTTACGACAAGGTGTTGTAACTTTGCCAATGTCAGTCTAACTTTTACGACAAGGTGTTGTAACTTTTGTTACAGGTAAAAATATAGTAACAGATAGCGTAGACGTTATAACTTTTATCACACCTACATTTTGTAACATTTGCGGTAAGATTGTAACAGACAGCGTTTAGTGTAACATTTAGAACACAAATTGTATATTTTACGGACATACAGCGACGTTGTAACAAATGTGGTTCCTATCTTGTAACTTATGTTTTTAAACACACTCTTGTGGAGCCTCATATGTCACAAACCGTATTTTTCACAAATTTGTGAAGAATGCGTACACTCATGTGTAATTTCCGAAAGTGCGTCATAATGAAACGCATATTTCACAGCTATTATAGAGGGTACCAAAGGGGTTTTGCGTGAAAACGTGATCGGGGTGTTTTTAAAAACGTGACACGTGAAACAAACAATATTTTTGCGTGATTGCGTGAAAATTATATTCAGCGTGATCCGTGATTTTGGTCTTGGTAAAACGTGATCGCGTGATATGGTGACGTGAAACGTGAATTTTTAGTCCTTTTCAGTCTTTTTAGTGTCCCTCCTCCTCCCAGGTATGTGAAATGTTCTCTTTTTGTCATAACTTTTATACCACATGAGATGCCAGAATGCTGTTGTCGATTTGGCCTCAGAATACATCTGACGGCTCAAGTTTTTGTTTGATTGTGTGTGGTTTTGTTTTGTTGTTTTTTTGTTGTTGTTGCAACCCACACATTGTACTAGAGAAGCTCGAGCCTATAGCGCGTCACGTCTGCGCATCCACATTTAACGTGAAATGTGAAAGTTCTGCTATTTTCACGTGAAGACGTGATCCTTGTTTTTATTTACGTGATCACGTGAACACAACCCCACTTTGGGACCCCCATTATATATGTAAAATGTTTAGAATAATTCATCTCCCAAACTCATTGAATGGAAGAAAAACGGCTAGTTTCTACGGTATACAAAGTGTTATGACCTCTTAAAGATTTTGTTTATTTGTTCGTTCGTTTGAAGAATGATCCCGTAAAAGTGGCTAGTTTCTACAGTATACATTAAGCGTTATGACCTCTTAAATAGTTCGTGCTTTTGTTTGTTCCTTTGCTCGCTTGTTTTCATTGTTCGTTGATTGTTCACTCATTTATTCGTTTCTTTGGCGAGTTCAAACCTAAGTTCCGACACAATAACAGAACATATTCTCTTTACAGTTTTTCGTGATACACAAAAGCATATACATACATTCAATCTACACGTGAAAATATATGGCGTATGACAATACATTCAAAATAAATTGAATCAAATAAATACAAATTCAGAGGTATAATAAATATTGGATGCACTCCTATTAGCAACTGATACAAATCACAAGATACAGTAGGGAATAACCCTCCGCCCAGAAAATCTAATTTTCTTAGTAAATAAGTTAGGTCGCTATTTTAAAAGTATTTTTTATTGTTTAAACGTTTTATACGAAACAAAAATGCTTTATTGATAAATTTGCTTAGCATAAGTATTTCTGATTTGTTATTACTTTGAAGGAGAAGCGTAAATTTATACATACTAGGTCTATGTCTGTAGAAACGCTTTAAATACACTGTTCTTAAATTTGAATACAAGGGACATATAAACACAAAATGATACTCGTCTTCTACTTCATTTGTAACACAAAGCTGACATACACGATTATTTCTTTCAATTCTTTCTCTGCCGAATCGACCAAGATGAATGCGTAAATGATGTGCCGATAAGCGTAATTTTGATAGAGATGTTCGTAAACTCCTAGAGATAATAATATCCAAGTAAGATTCATTTAACTACCTTATACAACATAAGTACCTGATTTGTATCAACTCTGGCTCTGAAATCTTGTAAAAATTCATCTAGTAGTCTTTGTTTAAAAATACATAAAAATGCATTGATTTTTCTACATTATGGTCCTTCCAAACATACATAAAACCATATTTCTCTAGCAACATTTTAACCTTAAGAAACCAGTTTGTATATCCCTTTTCTACGTCTTGTAACGAAGACTCTCTAATGTTTTTTATAATGATATTTTCACTATTGCATATTTTTAACCAGAACTAATACGTACATATCTATTTATATAAAGTGGAAATCTTCCCAGTTCCCCACAAACAGCACAATTGCTTGTGGATAGTCTAACTCCCAATACTTGTTTACAGAACATTAAATGTAAATTGTCTAATGGTTTAGACTTTGAGAAGCCCCAAACTTCGCTCCCGTAATTTATAGTTGATGAAACAAATGCATCAAATAATTGTAAAGCTAGTTTCGGTTTAGTCTCATGAATTTTCAACTTGGCAGTAAGCGCATTCATTGCCTTTAGACCTTTAACGTATAATGTATGTGTATTTAGATTAAACGTACCAGTATAGTTAAATGTTACCCACAAATAGTTAAAATCATTTACTGCTTCAATAACCTCGCCCCCATATTTCCATCGTTCATTTCTTTAAATTACACCCCATTTGCGAAATACAACGATTTTCGTTTTAGCCACATTAACTTCTAAGTTCCATTTTTTACAATATTCTTCAAGCCTATACAATCATGCTTGTAAATCTTCTGGCGTTAGACCTATCAAAACCACATCGTCTGAAAAAGTAGCAATATAATACAAATATCCCTAAAATTAATTCCAAAAACTTGTCTGTTTTGAATAAAAAGTTCCAGGTCTTTTACAAATAGTGAAAATAAAATCGGCGAATTTATCTCCCCTTGTCTTAAGCCCACGGCTATATCAAAGAAATCAGAGAAATTATTGCACATTTTCACAAATGATTTGACCGATTTCTACATATTTCTTATTATTCTTAGAAAACACCTTTTCAATTAGTGCCTGTAATATAAAAATAGCGTCCGTTTTTTAAAACCAAACTGCGAGTCAGATATAACATTATTCTCATTACACCACTTAGATATACGTTGGTTTAAAATACAATTAAACAATTTTCCAAAATTACTCAATAACGTTATTCCTCTTAGCTATTAACATCACTTTTATCACCATTTTAAATATCGGTATAAAAACCTTTTGTCCATGCCTCAGGAAATATTCCTGCATCTAGAACCCTGTTACAAATATCAGTAATATGGCCAGACAATATATCGCTAGCCTCAATGAAGTACTCATTTAAAAGCTCATCTTCGCCGCATGATTTTCTACGCTTTAACAATGTAATACATTTGCATACCTCTTCGTGAGATATTCTTCTAATTCTTCAAAAACTGGATCGAAATCTTCAAAATTGTGAGTCTCATTAAAATGTTCAGAATCTGTTTGCGTGGAATGTATAACTTCGGCAAACATGTCTTCGAAATAACGTTTAAAATCATTTAAAGGTACCTTTATATTGTGTATTCCCTTTCTGCAATTAAAATAGCGCCAAAAATCACGCGGTTTACATTTCTTTAAGTTTTCAAATTCTTTATTCAGTTTAAATTTATAGCTTCAGGCCTTTTTTTTTACTAACGTTTTATATAAACGCTTTAATCTGTGCAACTCTATCCTATCTTCATTTGATTTAGTTATATTGTATTGAAACAACGCATCTTTATAGACTCTCTTTGCTTCATTACAATCTTCATCAAACCGTGATGATTGGTCCGGAAGCCTTTCTATGGTAATTCTGCTCATATTACTTTCAAATGGGAAGATGTCAATGGCTTGCAATGAACTGGTGTAAGAAGCCGAGCTATTAATTACAAAGTCTGACAATCGTGAAAATAACCATATCAGTAGAAACATACACATAAGGTGCAGTGTACAATAATTCGAAATTAACCAATGGAATAGTTAATTAGATTTGGACAGAAGCAGATTTTGATCAAATGGAAATAATTACTATGTTTGCATCATTGCAACAAAAGTGCTTTTGAGAGTGGAGTTACGCTAAAGTGACCATCATGGGTTTCAAACCAGTGCCATCTGCCGTATTTAGAAGAGTCAATTTAGCAGGCGAACCGATCACATGCGGGATTCGAGCTCACGACTGAAGTTGTAGTATAAGTTTTAGTATAATACTAATAATAATAATAATAATAAATGTTTATTTAATGATGGTAACACAATCAATTTACAACAATTGTTCTCCCTTGAGGAAACATGTAACACATACACATGGTTATATGCATACACAATTATACAATTCTAAAGAGTTTCCTGTTAGTTTTTCTGTTATCTCAAAACTTTGTAAATTTGTATATCAAGCGACAATTATTCGACAAAACATAGTTAATCGTCATGAAAATGTATTGTAAATCTCACCTAAAGTATATACTACACCATCTATTGCACATCTATATGCTTTAACGTTCTTCATGATATTTCAATATGTATATATGTACATACATACACATTGCATTGTTCTATTATTTTTTTCAATGTACTTAGTACAACCTCACGTACAATATCTGTTTGTATATCTTTTCCGTATAAATCATGTTTTGCTCATTGCCTTCATGTCTATGCACAAACTTATCATGACTGACTGTTGTATATAATATTATTCATTGTATCACGTAACAAGAAACATTGTAATGTTTACGTTACTTAATAAAGAATCTTGAATCTTGAATCTTGAAATCTTGTAAAATCAGAAGTCCCTATATATAAATCTTCATATAATCTCTATATACGCATGAGTTATTTTAAAGTACTTAATCAAATGCAAGCAAATTAAAATTAACTAGTATTACCTAAAATATAAGAATAATATTTCTTTTTAAATTCTTTGATATGTTTGGCTTGTCGCATTGGAGGTGCGATCGAGTGCCATATGACAGCACCAGAATAACAAATACTTTGTTTGTATAAACTTAGCCTATGTTTCGGAAAGATTAGATCACCATTATAGATTATAAGAATCTTTCATGGGTATCCGGTGAAGATAGGAAATTCCAACCCGAGGTATAAGTGTTTTTATCGGAACCGAGGCTCTGCCGAGGTTCCAATTAAAACACTTATACCGAGGGTTGGAATTCCCTATCTGAACCGAATACCCATGATAGATTCTTTTTCTTGCATGTTGTGGGTTGACGTCGCCAGCTACTAACGTCGTTTTACATGTTTTCCTGCATACCGGATGTTGGCGCGCGTGAATTTTATCTCGACCCTATTATTGAATTTATTAAACGAGATAGCATTATATCATTTTTGCTAACGAGTTTAATAAATTCAATAATGAATGAGAACGAATGTTAGATTCTTTTTATCACATAACTCACATATCGACTTTTATTGCATTTTGCCAGTCGCTTTAACACGTGAAACCGACATAAACCGTGGGAATTGGATCATAATCACTATCGAATTTTTTTGACAGCGCATACTAGGCTTATTTGCATACTTATATAACTAGTGGTATATCGAAAACATAAAATGGTGTTATTCTACTCCCACACCGTAAGTTATGTGATAAACATGTATACTGCATATCAGAATATTATGTTCCAACAACCTTGACATTGTTAATAGTATAACCTAACTTAGCATCAGTAAATAAGTGTTTATGTACAGTTGTCCTCCTTGTAGTTCTCCCCATTGACACCAATGTTAAATATTCATATATTAATGATTTGCTGCAACTTCATCTCACGTATGGATAATGCAGCAGTGTATTTTTCGTAAAGAATATATATCTTTCATTTGAACAATCACCAGTAAATGCGTGGTCACAAGACATGTAAGAAAGGTCTTGTTTGCTTACTGAACAGGTTAATGCTACAGCTGTTTTTATTACTAGTTGCTTGCAAAGTATATGCTAATCCGAGCCTTCTCTGACCCTAAAAGTCTTTTTTTCCCTTTTGTTTTGTGACTTTTTTGGGTCAGAGGAACTCCTATAATGAAAACGAGGGGATACTAAAAACGCAGTCATGCACTTTCAACGATGTTTGCGGCGTCGGGTCGTTTTTTTAGGATAATTTTGCCTAACAAATCGATCAATTAGTTTTTATTATACCAAGTTGCAAATTGCAAATGATAAAACTGTATCTTTATCCCCTCATCAAATAACTCCACTATCAACTGACAACATCGAGGTATTTTCGTAGTGGAAGAAACTCTTCTCGGAGCATTATTAGGATCTAAAATGTAAACTCCGGATAAACAATTGAATGTTGTTCAAAGAATTACGAGTACAAAAAGGAAACGTTGGTTGCAATATTGAAATTGTTTGAATTTTGCGGGAAATATTTATCGGCGCACCAGTCACGATCACGTGACACTTTACTGAATGATAACAAATGTCAGAAATTTAATATTTTTTTACTTCGACTGAAAAGTGCTGACCGTCACAACTTTAATAAGATTAATATAACACATATTTCGATTCAAATAGGTAAATAAATAGATTGATAATCGCTTTTGATGCTTGAAATGTAAATTCAATGCGTACTTTCTTAGATATATTTACTTAAAACACGGGCATATTAATAAAGGTCTGTGCTTTAAACCAAGAGGGTAGCTTCCCGTGTTTTTACTATATAAACCGCTCTGACCGTACACAGCCAGATGGAATATCAAAATCGTAAAAACATGGGCTGGTAAGGTCAGAGAAGGCTCGGACTAAGTATATGCATTAATTCGAAGTTTAAAAAATGTTCATCAATAATCAATTAAAGCCTATGAATACACAAAGTTTTTAAAGAGGGATTACTTTTTATAATAGGAACTACATTCGACTACACTTCGGAGGTTTATATGCAGTTGGTGTTGGTAGACCTTGTTTATACAGACTGCGGATAAAAGAGAACAGTAAATACATATTCTCAGTAATAACAGATAACAAAGACTAAATTCACCAATAACAGATAAAAGTTAATATTGTTTCACAATAACAGATACTCCATGAGAAACGCCTGCTGTGGTTTTCCACAATGTGAAAGACGGTTCATTTGAATAGTGTATGCAAAATGTTCACAACAGATTTTAGTTTCTTTCCAACATAAACTATTTGTGATACACCTTTTTTCAAGTTACTGACGAACTGGACATAAACCTAAAGCAAATTCTAAGTAAAGAAACGTGACTAATTATGGCTATCATTCATCAATAAGGCATTGCGCTACGCCCATCTCGATGTTTAAATCAACCAACTCAATGAGACCATAGTATATCTATTACTTAAAATGATTTAACGCAAACTTGAACAAAAAGGTTAACTTTACATATATTTTGGAGAAAGTAGATGACAGTGTCCTAGTTTTATGGGTAAGATCATTGCTTCATGAGAAGAAGGTGTTGTTAAAGTGTGTTGAAGATTGGACATGCTAAGATATAACAAAAGGAAAATGATAACGCCCGCCCGTCGCCCACCCGATTTTTTTCTTCAAAAACCCGGCTAGTATAAATTTCGCCAAAAGCAGCATAACAGAACTAACCCTTGCAACCACCACCCCTACCCGCTCCCCCGCCCCCACGCCCCCTCATGCAACACCATCCACATACCCTCTTATAATAAATACAGTTTTTGACAGCAAATCGACCCAAATCCGCCACACTGCGGAGTGATTTTGGACGACAGCCAGTGACGGACTTGCGTCGATCTGCTGTCAACAACTGTTGTAGACTTCCGCACGAGTGACTCAGCAACCTTAACGTTTCCAAACAAGACGGGCACGATACGTTGCTTTTATTGTATCGTATTATAGTTCCTGATATTGACATGTGCCGTTATAACGAAGCTGTGATATACATTTCAAGTCTGTATAGTCCGTTTAAAAGGACGCGCCAAACGGGTATAATGGTGTTTGCAAGTCAATTTTGATTGTTGTAATAAACTTTTATAGCATAATAGAATGTTTGAAACTAAAATGATCGAACTATTAATGCTGTATCATACAAAGTTTGATTTGTTTTAATGCATTTCGATATTCCAATAAATACATTGAAGCCGCATGAACGTGTGACATTTGTTGCCGAAATATCGTGACTACGGATGGATAAAACTACATGTTAATGTTTGTGTGGTTGTATATAAACAAAACAGAACATATACTTTGGTCACTTATACATAGTCAAACATATGACTAAACACATATATTTTAGATAAAGTAAAAAAAGAAGCCATCTTCTGTGGGATAGCCAGTGGTCCACTGCTGGATATCCACTGATCAACTGCTCGTAGTCACCATGGTTCTTAAAAGGGGTATGTACTTTTTTACTTTTAAAACATTTTATTTTAAATGTTTACTTAAATTTCATATTTTACACTTCTTCGAGATATTTGGGTTTGTACTTTGTTACAAATGGTACCTTAAATCATTTTAAAAAAGCAAATTATCTTAAAAAGCAGGTTTTGTAAATCAGAAGTGTTATTTTTACTTGTCCTTTGGGATCAACGAGCCCAATATAGCTTTGTGTGGCTTTGGGGTAGAATACTGCTTAGTGCTTAACCCTTTCGCTGCCACAGTCAAAAACATTGCTTTTACGACCAATGTAGGCCCAGATCAACATGCGCATTATGTGCTGGCTGATCAGGTTAACAATGTTCGTCACTCAGTAAAATAGTTTTCCAAAACACTTTTGTATGTAAAATATAGCCAGAAGGTTTTAATTCAAATTTTAGCAGACGACATTTGAAATTTGGAGGCGAAAGTGTTAAGTCGGTGCTAAGTGGGAGTGAGAGGTGTTGCATCTATCTTACCTCTCATGAACAGTCTCAATAAAACTTGTTTGCTATTTTATGCTTTTTGTGTTTGTAGATCCCAAAGTACCTCTATTTTGGCCACACCAAATTGATTTCATGGTCGTCGGATTTCCCGCATGTAAAATCAATGAAAAAAAAAAAAGTTTCCGTTTGTGACCACGACGACAACAATATTAAAATAGATGTCATACGCAAATTATACAAGACCATTTTTTTTGTTTTACTTGCAATAAGCGTTTAGATAACTTTGATCAATCGTAGTTTTTGTAATAAGCGTCTAGATTTGCAAACCTTGTTAACTCGAGTATACACTCAAACTCAATCGGGTAAATTAGAAAAAATTAACAAAGCAGAACACTTCTTCGAAATGATAATACCAACTTTTTTTTAATACTTCAATCTAATAAAACATCTAGTTTTGACCATGTTTCATAAAGTAAGTCACAAAAGTTCAGAAAGTGTTTAATTTTTTAATTTTACGATAAAAACTGGTGGTGTTTTCCCATTTGCTCGATTAATTTATTTGGTTCCAACGTGTTGTAAATCGAGTCGATCCATGACGGAAGATGGCGGGGGTTTTCGTGCTGTCTGCCAGAAAATTCTTGCAGGTCATATACCACTATTGCATTTCCCATAGGCCTCCATTATAGCCTTTTGGCCTACAACCCCTATTCCTATATCGGAACGGATGATAAAACTGTTTTTAAAGAACTATCTTAGAGACACTCAAAAATGACCAGCAAATTGGGGATTATCTGATGCTTTCAGCCTCTAATAGTTCACTGAAGGTGGCCACCCCCAGAATGGCAGTAAAGAAATTTTACTTTTTGCAAATATACTCTCAGTAAAATTGTATCCATAAAAATGCAAATTTCAGTCAAAATATCCTAAATCAACATGTTTTATGATGGAAACATAATATTTTGATGTTTTATGGGGATTTGTTATGATTTGGGTAATTTAATCCAATCAGAATCTACCTTACAATCTGACTATATGCCCTAATAGACCCTATACTTTTTTCAACCAATCAGAAGCCCCAAATCAATAGTGGTATCGGACCTGCAGCAAACTGTCGTCCTTTTGGACGATAATGAAACGTTTGTGAGGACGCTTTTTTAAAGGCGACAGCCAACAAAAATATATCGCCTGCATCTATAGTAAGTGTAAAGGTACGCGAGAAGCAGGACAGCCCATCAATAAATGTATCGCCGGAAATGCGAGTAAGTGTTGCTAAAGAACTTTATTGCAAGTATATCGAGATCGAATTAAAAGGAAATCGCAGTTCGTCAATATGCAACAATGGTGCTTCTGCCTTTGATCTAATGATGTCAGTCCAAAAAAAATTAATTCTTCCGTCCAAACTAACCACTAACAATAATGGGAAACTGACGGGACCCCAGCGTCTTTATAGTGACTGTGTTGATTTGTGTATGGAGTTGCATTGTGATTGGTCTGCAGACTGTATAGAATCTGGTGAGAAAGCTATCAAAACGCTGTCAAATGCACGTTGGGTCATTGATTGTTGTCACACAAAGCTAGCAGATAATTCATGCCATGTCCCCAATTTTTTTCAAAATGTTCAAGGATATAACAACTTTACAAAAATGCACAGAAAAGCTCCAGTGTTAACTGTTGAGAAACTAACAGAAACTACTAATGACCTTGCCAATGTTATCTCATTTCCATCAATGAATGCACCTCAAAATATGTCACTTGCAGTTCATTTAGAAACTCTTCTGCAGTGTCTTGTAAAATATAGAGATCGATTGAAAAATGACGGTGAGAAACAAAGCAAAATCTTTAAAAAAAGGAACAGAACCATCAAGATCACCCCTGGATGCTTCTTGTATTTTCATTGAGCCGAAACCAAAGATAGAAGGGCAATACAGTGACGACTTAGACACAGAGTTGAAACAAGTAGGAGACTTTTTCTTTGTTGATCTTGATATGTACTCTCCTCAAGATAGGGTGAAAAGAAGAAATGTTATTCAAAATATGAGATTGTCAATGCCAATTATGCTCTACATATTGGCCTATGGTGGAAGTTTAGGAACTCTCAATTTTGCCTGGAGTGTTCCAGTAGATGATTCTCCTATAGGCGCAGATAAGAATTCAAAGGTAATAGCTGAACTTACACGTACTCTTCCAAAGTTTTCAACCCGAGCAATGAGAAGAGAGTTTATTGAAAGATATGTAAGTTATGTGAAATGCCCAAAGTCTATATCGAGACACATGTACAATGATTTGACTGGTTGTGAGCCTTCCTCAGAGAATGCAGATCAGAGACGGGTTGATGAAAGGGTAGCATATATCTTACCGAGCAGTGACGATCCAAATCTTTTGTTTGACTTAAGGGCCATGAAAGGCAATGATAGTCACTTTGACACATTTTATGAAGCAATGGGACAATATTTTGAAGAGCAGTTGCTCCAAGTTCACGAGAGGGGACATGGTGAAGAAATGTATATACCCTTTGCTTTATCAATAGAAGATTTACATGTTATAAGTAACGAAGGTCTAGGACAAGTTGGAAATCTAGTCCGACTCAGGTGTTGCTAGCAGAATTACTTACTCTTGAAGTGTAGAAAATGCAATAATATGGTCATGATACCTATTTATAACTTTTCTTTCCATATATAAAAATTGTATACAATAAGTGTAGTATCTTGAATTAGTTAGCAAGTATGTCATTGAAAGAGCTGTGTGCATTTGTATTGTAAAAAAAAAATGCTATAACATGCTTAAATAGGAAAACTATAGATGGTATTATTCTAGTTGCGCATGCGCAAACTGTTTTATTTATTTTTTTAGATACTGAAATGATTTTTTAGGGGAAAGTTTAAAAAAAAAAAAAGATTCCGTATTGTTAAAAAATATGGCCCGTATGAAAAATTCTGAAACCGAGGAAAAAAAAACACAAAAAAACGTTCGTACTGTCGTATGCATTTTTGAAGTTAAGAATCCGAGGACCTATTTTTTAATTTGGTGTGGCCTTATCGGTTTTTATTTAAATTGGCGGAAGCCTCAATCTCATTAAAATCAGACCTTTATTTGCTACGATACTCTACGCTACTAAGGCCTAACCCTATGGTGGAGAGTATCAAAGGCTTATTAGGATTTGATTTTAATGAGATTGCGGAAGCCTGTGATGGTTAAGACAACATATGTTTACGAAGATATAGCATGAATGGAAATATATGATTTTGCACTTCGAGGTGAAATAAAATCTGTTATTCATAACAATGCAACATTTAGTCACATGCATCTCCTTATATTCATTTTCTAAAACTACGATTCTTGTTGTAAGTTCGAACGTTCTCAAGTTAAACATATAAGTTTGACAGTTTTTTCCTTTAACAACAAAATAAATTATGTTTACACTTGAAAGAAATTCCGACATCTACTTTATATCCCTCACTATGGTAGTTAATATGGCTCATAGCCTAGTAATTGTCTTTAAGAGAAGATGGTCCCAATTCAAATTATACCTAACCGGAAGCGAGCGGAGGGGTTGGAGTGTGTGGAAGGGGAAAAAATCAGTACTCAATCATTACGGAAATGGCGTCCTTTTCGTGTTTGTCACCAAGATATGAAAAAATCCGAAGTACTATTAAATAAATAATTTAGTGGGATAAATTTATTCTCCATCAATTCTTCATTTGTTTAACTGCATTTGAAAATAATAAATAATACTCATTCTTCCCGTTCTCCCTTTTTGAAGTTTTGAGCAAAGACAAGCGCGCGCTCTCGTCTTTGTTTGTGAACCGCCTAGTAAATGCGTCTGAGTAGTGTGTTTTGTGATAAATGCGTAATTCCAATGTTCAATCTTACAGGAACCGGAGGCCCCGGGTTCAATCCTCCGTGGTGCTATGAGTTCCGTCGGTGTGTTCTTGGGCAAGACACTTTTCCTTAGCCTCGTCCGTCGGATGGGGACGTAAACTGGGCGGTCCCATGTATCGGTCTATCAACCGAGCACGTTAAAGAACCATAGGAATCTATTCGATAATAAGAGTAGGGCAGGTTCCCGGATTCCTATGTATCCTTCCCCTCTCTCTGGGGCGGCTCTAAATAACCTGTACTGTGTTGATGAGCCGTTAAACAACATTCCATTCAATTCAATTCAATCTTACCGGCAGTAGATGCAGTTTATGTGAATTCATTACATACAGTGTCTTTATAGTAGTACATATACTGAGAGTACCAGGCCAGTTTCACCTCGCGGGGAACGAGAATAACTAGTGAAATATGCCAGGGGGGACTCAGGCGTAACTAATGTAAGTTACGCCTAAATCAACATCCCAACATATTTCAACAGTTTTCTCAAGCACCCCGCTCAGGGAAACTCGCCTGATACTCTCAGTATCTATACTACTAATCAATCCGGTTTGTCATTTTAATAACATAACATTTGCAACTCGTTAAGCAAAGTTAGACGGAACCGGGCAGTAGTCTTCATCATCGCTCTGCATATCATCTTTTACCATGGAGTATTTTATTTGTATGCTAACGTATCTTGTCCGTTATCTAGTATGTACCGTTTATCAGCTGCTTATGTTATGCTTTTGTGATCTAATAACTTTCATCTCGTGGTGAGCTTCTGTTGCCGTAGCAAAATCTTTTTGTAATCGGCATGTGCTATCTGTTTTTTAACAACACATTTTTTAACACCCTTACATTTCTTTGCGCTAACCTCATTATTTAGCACATATGAATATAGTTTACTTCGCAACCCAACAAATTCAACAATGGGTATTCCGCAAGTTTCATCTTTCATCTTGCCAATAACTTTTTTATTATCATTAAAATGAAACTGACTTTTTGGATCATAATCACAATTATCAAAAAGTTCCTTATCCTTGTAAAAGTCTGCATACACATCTTTTGTTTTTATTTCATAAAAACACAAGGAATCGGTATCAGTAAATAATAACTTAGCTTTTCTATCACATTTGTTTTTAATGTAGTTGTAATGGAAATCATACATCAAATATTTTGACAAGTCTAAAATACACATACCAACATAAATAGGGCGATTTAAAACTAATCGTTCTTTTATTCTGTTTATGGCAAATAAATTTTCATTAAACATCTTACAAGAAATAAATGAAGGTCTTGCTGCATATTTTAAAAGGACCTCCTCGTCATGAGTCAATTTAACATTAATTCTTTTTCTCAAATTTTCCATAGTTTTACCAAAAACTGAATTGTTCATCAGTTTGAAGAAATCCTTTTCAAAAGCATTTTTACCGGCTGTTCTCTTAGCAGTATTAAAGTCTATGTATGTTTTTAACCTCTTCGATTCGTCAAACTGTAGTATTCGGTGTATTTTTGTTACCTTTAATCCAAGCTTTTTTATACAATTCTAAGTTTCTAAAATGCACGACATACTTTTCTTTATTTTTCAACTTCGTAACAAGTTTGTTAACTTTGCTAGATCCTAAATTAAACTTTTGTTTTAAATTTTTACAATAGTCTGACAACCACTCATCTTTTACATTTAAACTTTCTGGGGCGAGAGGATAATCATTATGTGAGTCATGAAGTTTTTCGGGATACGTAATATCACACTCAACAATGTAATTTGATTTTCCTTTTTCAAAATTATCAACCCACTTGAAGTTGCCAGTAGGTAACGGTTGACACATGGCCCACCCGTACAAGTTATTGGCATCAAGATATATGATGTACTTGCTTTCTTTTTTCTTGTCATAGTTTTTCATATATTTATTATTAGCCTGTGAATATCTATTTGCAATATAACTCGTACCACCTCTTAATCCTTTTTCCACAAACAAATATTGGTCAATATCAGTTATTAAGTCAAGTTGAATACCAGTCATCTTGAGGCATGCATCCCAGGCTAACCCAGGACTACTGAAGTAATGGCAAGGATCTAATTTGTAATACTCAATGCACATTTTTCTAAAGTTTTCAAAAACATCTGTCAGCAGCAGCACATCAGTCTTAAGATACAGATCATGATATTCTCCCATATTTTTAATCTTAAATGTTTTCCATATGTTTTTAGCATGATCATAATCCGCATCTGAAATGTGTTTATCATTTAATTGGGAATAAAAGCTATCTTTGCCAGGTAACTTAGTATCCCCGAAGCGTTCAAAACTGTTCATATAATCATAAGGATAAACGCCTTTTCTTTTTAGCAAGTCTAACTTTTTACCACTGTATTCTTGAGATATGAATTGAAACGACGGAACGTTTTTTACTAGATTATCTAATGATTGGGACATAAACAGAAAACTATCAATAAACACTAAACTTTTTCCTAACATGAAAGCCATATACTTTTCCATGTTATTTGGTATCACATTTATGTTTTGTTTAAACTTTCCGATGTGTTGCATTATGAAGTGAGAGTCATATCCTCTCAAGTTATGAAACACAACAGGTATTTTTCTAGTCAACCTGAAATTAATATTACATATGTCATGAGCGCTTCCCCTATACTTCCCAGTTATATGAAAATGGTCCCTGATTTTTCGGATGGAGTTTTTGTATGCCACTGTATAACCCGCGTCGCCTTTTTTGAGAGTTGTTGCAAAACCATTACCACAAATATGACATGATTTAGATTTTTTGAATCTAGCTTCTTCTTCCTGTGACATTACTAGATCTTTTTTAAAGTTTGCATTCATAGTTTTTTTTGCACCACTTTTCTTCTTCTATCATTTTTTCCAAAAACTTGTAAACAGCATTTGGTCCTCTGTATGTCACAACTGCTTTTGAATATTGATCATCATAACAACAAACAACCTTATACCCATAACTGCAATCAGTATGCTTTTGATATGCTTCTGTATGTGATTTTTTAGGATTGTTTGATGCTGAAGAAATACTTTCAGTTACTGCCTCAAAATCAGCATATATAACAAACGGAACCATTAGTTGCCTGTCGTAGTTTTTAAACTTAACTTTTTCATCTTTGTTTGGCATTGTTATTGCTTGTTTTCCATTAAGTGAAAGACAATCAGGCTCATGCTTTTTTAGCACACGTTCTAATGTAAAGCATTGTAGGCATGTTTTACAAAACCATTTTCTTCCATTGTGTGCTGTTTGATTAGACATCAAACTGTTAAAGTTTTTTATCCATACGTAATGATTTTTTTCTTTTTCAGTGATTAAAAGCATATCACACGATTCTTTTGCTTTATTTTTTGATATGTGCAAAGGGTATACTTGATTATCTTCATATCCAAATATGTTAAAACAAATATTGTTTTGTTTTTCTATTTTTGGGATTTGTTTGATAGTAACAGGAAATGTAATTCCCTTGTAATCAAGATCATCAATATGCTTTTTGTACTTTGTTATTCTTTGTGGTTTAATATTGACAGGAAATTTATAAGCCAAATGGCACCATCTAAAGCACTCGTTATCTTTTTCATTTTTTATATTTATCAATCCTTTTTTAGCATTAGTAAGTTCTTTTGGTTAATCCAAATAAGAGCTACCTCGCAAAGGCTTATACTTTATTCGATTTATATAGTGTGCGTCTAGTGTCTCAATTACCCAACCACTTCCTTCAGAAAGCCAATTGCCAATTCTATTTATAATTTCTTCCTGTGCTTTGTCTAATGCTTCTGATATTTGATTTTTGTTTAATATTATTACAGCCTTTGAGGCAAAGTAAGCTGTTTTGTATACAAAATCAAAACCTCCTTTATCCGTTGGTATTTTCTTTGTAAAAGTAAGTTTTACATCAATGCTTAATTTAAATCCACCTGTTCTTTTCAGTTCTGCTTTGAAAAATTTTACAGCAGGATAGTGTACTTTTTGTAGTTGAACAATCGGATCATTACTACTATAAATATCTACTTTAAAAACCTTGCTATACTGTTTTGGAGATGTTTCAATTTCTCGGATACTCATTATATAATATTACATGAGATTATTTTTTTAAGCCTATATTAATTAATTAATTAAATAATTAAATAACATTATTTTTACCCTCGCCGGTGTCCTCATCGGTAACCTCATAAACATGTTCATTGATGTCTTCGTTAGTAACCTCATCCAAAAGAGCATCTATTTTATTATCCAGGAGAATGTCTATGTATTTCCGAAAGCATTTTTCCTCAAGAACTCTATTATCTATCATCTGACTTATTTTTACATGCAGTATCTGTCGAAATCAACAGTTTCAAGATTACCTCCAGCTGCCAGTGATTTTATTTTTATCCTGTATTTGCAATAGTTTATAAACTCGTCTTTATCAAAAACTTCTGCATCAATCATTTCTTTTAAACTTTTGACAAACGTTTCAAAGTCCTCGTAACATCCGATATCAGTATTAATCACATGAGGTTTTTCTAAATTGCTGATTAGATTATTTCTGAACAACTCAACATTTTCAGACATTACTTTTAATTGTGTTTCATTAAAAATCTTAATTTCTTTTTCTGCTAGATCTGTGAGAAGCTTTACAGCATCATTGCACGCAATCTCAGTTTTTATTGCCCAATCTTTTTTAAAAGCTGCAATATCATCTGACAATCGTTGCATGTGAACTGTCTCAAACTCTTTGATAAGTTCATTTGTCTTGGTTAAAAGAGCCTGCTCGTAAGCAGCTACTTTCTCATAAACCTTCTGTTCCTCTTCAAAATGTTTTCTTTCTTCTTCTGCATAACTGTAAATACTCATATACTATAGATTACATTATTTTTATTTATCCGTACCTCACCGGCTAGCCGGCGAGCTAGGATGCTTTGCCAGCTGGCCGGCAAATCATCCGTACATAATAATTTTAATTCCTTTGTCTAACAAAATGCTGTAGTAAGCAATAAAAGAATCTTTGTATACTTTTGGCTGGTAACTGGTTGCCTCTGAAATTTGTTTTTTGCACAAAGAACGTAGTTTGTTTATATCTCCTTTTTTTATTTTCCATCACAGTTTTAGTTGTTTTGCCATTGTTATGATTCTTTCTGTCAAATCTTGAAAGTTTGAAAAAATTAAAAGCTCAGCATCTAATTTACTCGCATCTTCAAAATCAACCGCTTGGGCATGTGCTATTTGATCTTTTTTAAAGTTGTTGATTTCAATTTCTACTTGTTCCATTATAATATTACATAAGATAATATTTTTTAAGCCTATATTTAAATATATGATGCTATATTATAATATAATGAATTGCAAATATTGTAAAAGAGTTTTAGATATTATTGATCCTCCTGGGGTGTGCACAAATTGCATCTTATTTTACATGACTAATAAAAAGAAGCTTTGCAAGTATTGTACCAGGACCAAGCTGTGTTACAAGTGTACATACGCATGCGTGAATTGCAACGATACTTGTGAAGTTTTCGATAATGAGCGTGTTTGCCTTAATTGTGGCACTCACAACGGTTACAATCTTATCATATGTCCAAACAACAACCGAACGAAATCTATTTACCGCAGAAGGTATCATTTGAATAAATACTTGGTAACATTTGATTTGTCTTCTAAAAATAGACAAAGATTTGAAGATTTGTTTTACAAAATTATAAAGGTTTTGGATAAGCTAGAAGGTCAGAAAAGATCAATCAAATTTGAATACATTTTTCAGAAAATATTTAAAATATTAAAAATAGAAAAAGAAATAAAACCGATTAAAACAGAATTAACCAGAGAAAAGTACGATATGATACGGAAACAAGTCAGAAAAGAATTACGACTGAATGCCATGACCGTTTAACTTGAACCTTTTCATATACATTTCCAGAGGTTCTGTAAAGTTATCATTCTTTTGAATCTCTAATATTTTATTGAAGGTAATCCTAATTACCTCTTCATCATTTTCTAGTCCTGTTGTTGTTTGGACATATGATAGAAGTTGTTTAAAACTCCTACGATGTGTTTTTAACAAAGTCTTTTTTTCTGCTATTCTTGTTTTACTCACTAAAACAGCAACTACTGGAGGAACTGCACCAACCACAGCTATGAAAACAGGAATTGCTGGAACTAATGCTAGGAGAGCACCACAACCAATTATTCCGCTGGTAATCTGTAACGTTGTGTTTATAATACCGCACAATTCATAACTGCGTCTGTATGCAGCCACAAGTCGCGTCAAGTGATCAATTAATTCTTCTTTGGTTTTCATGTATAATTACAGTTAGACAATAATTTAATTAAGATATTTAGAAAATAGCTGTTTGTGTTCTTTGGGTGATATTTTGCCTATTTTTAACAATTCATCGATTATGCTAATACCTTTATTTATCAGCTGTGGACTATTATTCCCTGATTCGATACTTCCGCATACCAACTCTAGATCATCCATCAAATCATTAGGATTATTGTAATATTCAACACAACCTCCTAAAATCTTTTTGAACTTTGAAGAACCCTTGTGAATTGGTAAATCAGATAATTCTGTTAGTTTCTTAAAAGCATCCTGAGACAGCCTCGAATAAGTTTTTCCATTATTGTAACGCTTTGTTATCAAGTCTATAAAATCATCATCTACTTTTAGATCTAGCACAACTGCTTCTCCTTGTTTGGCTATAAGTTTGTGATGACCAATAAGCTTAGGTAAATCAATTTGTAACTTTCCATAGCGACCATTTTTGTCAACTTTGTAGGAATTTTTATTTTGTTGTAATCCTTCCCCTGAAAAAACAGAAGCATTCTGTTTCATACTTTGAACTCTGTCTCTGTAAATCTGTATTCTGTCAGTCTCTCTTTGTAAAGCCTCTCTTTCTTGTCCAAGGTCTTTCCTCTGCTCGGTATTTGTTGTTTTATTTATCTTTTTGGTTAGAGTAGCTTTAGAACTTCCGATACCCCTGATTGCTCTAGCAGCATCTTCAATTGCTTGATCTCTATCGCCTGTAATTAGTTTTGATGGCATTGGCAAGCCATACTTATCAAGCACATCTGTATCCATACCAGCATCCAAGTCATACATCGGTTTAGATTCCTTAGGCCTCGCAGCAGGTTCTCCCCATTCTTCATCTTCTATTTTTTCGTCCCCGGGATCAATTGATGTACGTTTCTTTTGGACTGCTTCAAATAATGCTTCCGTGGATTCAGTAGGTTTTGGCCCAAGCACTCTTTCTGAAGCATCTCTTAATTTTGGTTTAGATTGTAATGACTGCCTTAGTTCCTCCATGAAATCAACCGCCGGTGCTTGGTCTTTAGGATCTACAGTCTTCTTGACAACTGGTTTTTTAACATGTGGTGGTGGTTGTAGCGTTGGTGGAGGCGGTGGTGGCGGTGGTGGTGCTATAGCTCCACGATCAGGCTGGGCAAGTAATTGCGGACGTATTGCCTCCGGAAGAAGAGCTAACTGTTGACGTATTTCTGGAAGGGTAATCAAATGTTCAGCCAACCGTCTTGTTTGCTCTGTTATTTCGCTAGTTACAGGTTTAAATACTTCTGCATACAAATCACGACTAGCTCCTTTTTCTAGTCTTTTTCGGATAACTTTATGTTCATAGTCTTTAACAAGCTCACTCGCTTTTCGCTTTTTATCTGCTAATTCTTTCCATTTTAACAAAGACATGTATAATATTAGGTTAGATGAAAATAAGATAAGTTAAGATAAGTTAAGATAAGGTAAGATAAGTTAAGATAAGTATTATCTAAGTATTATTATAATGGAAATTCCAAACTATGATATGAAAACAGAAAACGGTAATTTTAAACAGATATGGAACTTTATGCCAAACTGTTGTTTTAGAATGTTAATTTGCGGTAATTCAGGTTCTGGCAAGACAAACACATTAGTTCACATGTTGCTGAAACCTTTGGTTTATTACGACAAGATTTACTTGTTTGCTAAAAACTTAGAGCAGTCCGAGTATCAGGTCTTATCACAAAAACTTGAAAAGATAGCAAAAAAGAATAAAATCCCAGTTGAAGACATATTAGAATGTTCAAATGATGAAGTTATCCCTGTGGATACTTTAGAGTCAGATAATCAGAAGATAGCCATTTTTGATGATTATGTTTGCGAGCGTAATCAAGACGATATTATTAACTATTTCATCCAGGGGAGACACAAAAATTGTTGCGTAATTTACTTGTCACAATCTTATTATAAAACTCCCAAAGACATTCGTTTGAACTGTTCTCATTACATCTTCTTCGCGACTCCGGTTAATCGTGAGCTTGGTATGCTTTCCAAAGAAAAAGATGTCAGCAAAGAGCAGTACAGAAAAGCGACTGACAAGCAGTATGACTTTCTATATCTGGATCGACCGAGGAAGTTAGTAAAGCGTAACTTCAACGGCGAAATTTAATCTAATCATATTATATATAATGGGGCTTTTTAATGATCTTCGCGAGGAAGTTACTACTGGCAGTGTCAATATTACAAATTTTGGTATTGTGCTGTCTGAGTATGTAAAACAAAAACATTTGGTTAATTATCTTAACAAAGGCAGAAACCAGGAAAATGTTTTGAGAAGTGATCTCAACATGGATAATAATAAAATTACCAATGTTGGCAATCCAACAAAAGCAGATGATGCAGCAACAAAGCAATTTACTGTAAGAAGAGTAACAAAAATCATACGTGATTATAATATTGATAAAATTCCAGACATGATGAGAGATTTAACAACAGGTGTTGATGATAAACTAAGTCTGATACAAACAAAGTTACAAGCAAACCGCGAGAAAATGATTGAAATTCAAAATGGATTGAAAGATGAAATAAAACATTTGGGTGATGCTTTTAAAGAGCTAGAAAAGAAAGAAGATCTATTGGAAGAGAGTGAAAACTACAAAAAATTAAGCGAACAAATAAGAGCTGGTGTTCAAAATATTAATGCACGGATTGGGGAAATCAATACACAAATGGTTGACAATAATGAACTTGAAACTGCTATTGCTGATGCTTCAAAACAAATGAGAACTGCTTTTACTACTGAAATAACTCAGATTAAAATATTAAATGAGCAGATAAACACCAACGTTGCTGATATCAACAAAGAGTTTGAAGATATCAAAAAGAAAATGGTTGACGGTAAGTCGCTGGAGACTGCTCTGAGCAAACTGGTTAACACTGATAAACTTGAGACTGCACTGAGCAAACTGGTTAACATCGATAAACTTGAGACTGCTATTGATGACGCTTAAAAGCAATTGAAAGCCGCCCAGGAAAAAAGAAACACAGCGTTTGATGGTGAAATAGCTTCATTGAAACAGTTTAATCAAAAGTCTGGTAGTCGACATACAGCAATTATTGATGGGTTGAAAGTAAAAGTAGACTATTTAAGTCGGATTCTCTGTTTGAATATACAATAGATGATGGAATTAGCATCATGCATGATCGTGCCGGTTATGCATCATATCCAACACGAAAACCACTTGAAAGAACCAAACGTAATAATTTTATCGAAGCGTTTACTTTTGTAGCCAATCAATTTGTAAAAAGTGAACAATATGCAGCAATAACTAATGGTGGTGCAACAATTGTAAAACCCGGGCGTTATGTAGTTGAAGCAGACCTTACATATACTGTTGCAAATACAAACATTCGTCGCATAGAGTCTTTTAGTTTGTTTAATACAAATACCGATGAGTCATTTGCTAACCCAAAAATAGAAAATGGTAAACGAATAGTAAAAGAAAAACTTGAATTATATCATCCGAAATCTCATTTTTGGTATATCTTTGATAACATAAAAAATGAAAATACTAAAGTTTTCAATTTTGAAAAATCAAGTTTTAAACTATTTTACATACCGGAATGATTAGTATGAATAAAATTATCCATTCTATATTATATGGAACAAAAAATTGTATTATCATCAGAAAAAGCGTCAATAATTAATAGCTCAAACACACCAAGTAATTTTACAACTGTATTTGACAGACCATTAATATTAGGCAGAAACAAACAATATGGTATTGGACTCGATAAGATTAATTCCATGACTTACTCGTGGTATAATATTAGTGGGGATTTTAATAACAAAGTGATAAGGTATCACAATGGAACAGATTGGAAAAGTATTATTTTTACAAATGGAAAGTTATGCTGATATCGATAATTACATAAAAGAAACATTGACTGTAAACAATGATTTAACCGACGACTCGCATGTGCCGATAAGAATTGAGTTTGATTTATCAAGTTTCAAATGTTTGGTTAACATTCATAATAAATTTGTACTTGATTTGAGAGAATCAAACTTTCACACCTTGATCGGGTTTGACAAAGATGCAGTTATTAGGGAAACTAAATTTGGAACTGTGACACCAAACATAACAAATTCTATCGATACATTGTATATCCACTGTGATTTGATAAGTAATTCTATTGTTGATGGATCATACGGGGATGTTATTTATGAAATAAGTACAGCTGATCTTACGAGATCATATCCTTTCAAAGATGAACCGATAAGAGTCGGGTTCTGCGAAGTAAACAAAACGATCATTAACAGTATTAATATTTACATAACCGATTTCTCCGGTAAAATTATTAATCTTAATGGTGTCCACACATCATTTCGATTTGTTTTAAAGGAATTAATGTAACATAAGTTATATGGTATGTTTAAACAAAGTTTATGACATTAGCACGGGAACATATACTCAAGTTGATCAATTAACTGGGGCAGGTATATTTGACATTTTTTCAAAGGTTGGCTCAAAAATATTTAGTGAGTCTGTGAAAACAGCAGGTAAGAAAGCATTAAAAACTGCTGGCAAGCAAATCTTAGAAAGCGGTTCTAAAAAACTTGGAGATGAAGTAGGTAAAATGGCTGCTGATAAGCTAGTTTCAGTTATTAAACCTAAACCAAAAGGTGAGATAATTTTAAAAGAACTTACAAAGGCTGCCACAAAAGATGCAGCTAAAGTTGCGGTTGATGATATAATTGAAGATGTAAATGCAAAAATTAACAGATTACTATCCGGAAGAGGAACCAAAAATATTAATGCGAGAATTAATCGATTAATTAATAAAAAATAATCTAACTACTAGTATATATAGATGTTTCGAAGTAATCAATATAATACTAGATATGAACATGTACCTATTCAGTTAGATACTCCCGTGACACGACCAGGAAATAATACCAGACAAATAAAAAGTGGTTATCAGTTTACACTAAATGACAGAAGTTCTTACTTTGATTGGTATAATGCATATTTTGAAATCAATTTTCAAGTAAACAAACTTGCTGATGGAGCCAATTTCGCAGACGCTGACAGAATTGCTTTAATTAACGATGCAGCATCACTGATTGATCAAATGCAAGTAAAGCAAAATGGAAAAATAGTTTACGATGGAAATAATCTTCACAGATTTGTTAATATCAAAAGCTTGCTTGAAATTTCTGATGACTATGCAAAGACAACCGGAACAAACGAATATTTTTATTTAGATAGTACAGATATTGCAGAATCTCGAGATGATCAAGTTGGTTATAACCCGGGATTTACTAGTCGTCATACTTTAATCATAACTAATCAAAAAGTTGACTCTATAATCCCATTAAATAAATATTCCTTCTTTGGAGATTTGGAAACAAACATGCTTCCTCCTAGTCAGATTCAAATCAGCTTGCAACTAACAGATGATAATGTGTTAATTTTCAAATCAAGTGGTGATGATGGCCGAGTAATTATTAATAAATTAGTTTTGTGGATACCCAGAATGATATTTAACTCAGATGGTTTAAGTTACGTAATGACAAATCATATGACATCAACAAGATGGACTTACCTCCGTGAAATGATACAAGAGAGCGGAAGTTCTGAAGCAATTGAATCCGTATTTAGAATAACGGCTGGTGTTTAAAATCCCAAACATGTGTTTGTTTATTTGCAAAGGGCTGACAAGAGTTCTTCTCAAACACAAAATCCTCATCTTTTGGACACGTTTAAGGTAATAGCTGCTAATACTAATTGCTATTTACAATCAGCTAGATTGGAAGTTGGAAATGGAGTTTATTATCCAGAAACCGAATATAGTTATGCTAATATCATAAGAATATTCAGAGATGTTATTAATTATTCTTACAAGCAAAATGATAAAAACACTGGAACTTTAATAAACGTGAGCAATTTTAAAACTCTATTCGGAATGATATATTTCAATTTGAGTTATAAGGAAAATGAAGTCACTATTGATCCAAAACAACTAAGTTTGAGATATAAACTAAATATACCTCCTGCTGCTCCATATAAAGTTTATACTCTGGTTCTATATGAGGAAGATGTTGTTATTGATACTGTTTGAAATGAATTGGTAATAGTTTAATCTAACTTATAATATATATGACTTACGTAAATTATTCAGTAAATTTAACAGACGGACAAAAACAGAGTTTAGCAAAGGCTTATGAAAACAAAACTAAATTAACACTCAGGTTAAAAAATAACCAACTAACTGGGAATTTTCCTTTGCTGATAACAGCTACTCAGATTAACAATATTAACAAAGCTAAATCTGATGGGCGGGGATTAGATATAAGTATATCAAAATCACAAATGAGATCTCAGTCTAAAAATGGAGGCTTTTTAGGTGCATTAGCTGGTTTGTTAACTAAAACAATATTACCAACAGTTGCTAAATTTGCTCCAAAGATATTAGGGCCTTTAGCAACAGGGACACTTAGTGGTCTGGCAAGTACTGGAATTGGTAAAATATTTGGAAATGGAATGGTAACTGTTCTTGCTGATAAAAAACAAACACTCCAAAAATCAAATAAATTAACAGCTGCACAAAAAAACAAAATAGCAAAGTCTAAAGGTTCCTGCACGATTAAACTAACACAAAAACAACTGCAAGACGTACTGGCATGTGCTTCTAGTAACAAAACGGTAACTGCTCCCAGTGATAAAAAACAGCAAGATGTAACAACAGCTGTTCCTAGTGATAAAAAAAAACACTTCTAAAATCAAAGAAATTAACAGCTGCGCAAAGAAAGAAGATAGCAAAGTCAAAAGGTCGCTGCCCTTTTAAACTAACTAAAAAAACAACAGCAGGACGGAGGATTTCTTGGAATGCTTGCATCACTAGGAATTCCATTGATTGGATCTCTTATTAGTGGTTTAACTGGAAAAGGTTTGCAAGTAGGCAGAAAAGGAAAAGGACTAAGAGTTGATCGTGGAAAAGTTTTGCAAGTAGACTCACAAATCAGGCCATACAGAAGTATTCCATTCATAAAAAAAAATTAAATTTTAAAAATAAACCTATCCCTAACTTAGATATAATAAAATGGGTTAAGCAGCTAGGCATACAGAACTTCAGGGGCGTGTTTAGCAAGAACAAATTACCAATAAAACAAAATAAACAAGAATGTGGTATTATTAATCTTGATGATCATATTGGACCTGGCACACACTGGACTTGTTACTATAATAATTATTACTTCGATCCGTTTGGCCTAAGTCCACCGAAAGAAGTTTTAGCGTACATGCCTAATATAAATTACAACACCATTCAATACCAAGATAAAACGAGTGTCCTTTGCGGATATTTCTGTTTGTACTTTATCAAAAAGTTGCAAGAAGGAAATAGTTTGTACGATATTCTTTACAAATTATTAAAGCCTTACAAACCAGTAGAAAATGAAAACATCATAACATCATATTTTGTAAACGAAGTTTAATCTAATCATATTATATATGAGTTATTGCATAAAAGAAAAAAAGGTTACTGAAAATGTTGATCCTAAGTATGTTTTAGCAAAAAATGGTAGAAAAATGTTAAGAGCAACTTGTGCATCTTGTGGTATTACTAAAACAAAGTTTGTTAACAACACAGAAGGTGGTAATATTGATATTCACAAAGCTATGCTTCCTCTGTTACCTAAAAAGGGATTAACGCTTCCTGGTTATAAATATTGCGGTCCGGGTAATCCACTTGATAGCGGAGAGCCGGTAAATGAATTAGATGCTGTTTGTAAAAATCATGATTATTGTTATGATGAAAATCCTAGTAATAAATCAATGTGTGATAAAAGCATGTTGACCGGTTTAAAATCTAGCAAGTCTAAAACTATTGGAGAAAAGATTGCTAAAAATTTGATAGTAAAACCAGTTATTAGTGCAAAATATAAACTTGGTCTTGGAAACTCAAAAAACGAGAAAAAGCGTTGAAATGGACAGACAAGTTAGCAGATGAACTTCATAAGCCTATACGAAGAAAGTTCACTCAACGCCGTGTGATTGTTAATGAAATTGATAAAATATGGTCTGCTGACTTGGTTGACATGCAATCGTTTTCAAAGTATAATAAAGGTACTAAATATTTGCTTACTGTTATTGATTTATTTAGTAAATTTGCTTGGGTTGTACCCGTTCCAAATAAAACTGGTTTAGAAATTACTAAAGCGTTCAAACAAATAATCAGTACAGGGAGACAGTGTAAATTGTTGTGGGTTGATCAAGGTGTGGAGTTTTACAACAAGACGTTTAAGCAATTCCTTGATGATAATAATATCAAAATGTATCACACTTTTAATTTTGGGAAAGCTGTAGTAATTGAACGATTTAACAGGACATTAAAAGAAAAGATGTGGAAATATTTTACAGCTAACAATACAAACACATATTTAGACGTGTTACAAGAAATGGTTGACAAGTATAATAATACAAAACATCGGAGTATTAAAATGACACCGATTGAGGCTAGTGATGAAAAAAATAAAGGAACAGTGTATTTCAACTTGTACGGAAAGATAAAAAGTAATCAAATTAAGCCAAAGTTTAAAATAGTGGATAATATTAGAATTAGTAAATATAAAAGAACGTTTGAGAAAGGTTATACCCCAAATTGGACTGAAGAAATATTTGTTGTTAATAAAATTCAAAACACAAATCCTGTGACATACAAAATAAAAGATTTAAACAACGAAAACATTGATGGCAGCTTTTATGAATTAGAGATGATAAAAGCAAAGCAAGAAATTTTCAGGATTGAAAAAATAATACGACGTGATTATAAAAAAAAACAAGCATTGATTAAATGGAAGGGTTACAATGAGGATTTCAATAGTTGGGTTCCATTTAAGAATATTGAAAATATTAAATAGCAAAGTATAGAAATATGATATGCAGAGCGATGATGAAGACTACTGCCCGTTTCCGTCTAACTTTGCTTAACGAGTTGCAAATGTTATGTTATTAAAATGACAAACCGGATTGATTAGTAGTATAGATACTGAGAGTATCCGGCGAGTTTCCCTGAGAGGGGTGCTTGAGAAAACTGTTGAAATATGTTGGGATGTTGATTTAGGCGTAACTTACATTTATGAGAGTTACGCCTGAGTCCCCCCTGGCATATTTCACTAGTTATTCTCGTTCCCCGCGAAGGGAAACTGGCCTGGTACTCTCAGTATCTATACTACTCTTTATTTCTGACAATCATATACTTGGAGCCTATGGAAATGGATTTGGGTGTATTTCAGCTGTTAAAATCCACAATTCGACTGCTAAGCATAAACTACATGTAAATACAATACGTACTAACTGATTTGGGGTAAGGTTATACATCTACTACATAAAGTTTTATCAAAATGTTAGTTTATATCTATAAAATATTTTAATAGGCGCATGGTCAGAAGAGAATTGTTTTATAAGCAATGGTCTGGCAACTGAATGACAATGTTTGCATGTTTCATATAATAATTTGATAAACGTAAATGATAGCATCGGAATGACAAATAAACTCTACAGGTAATGTGAAAGCTGTGGCTTAACACAAAGGAAGTCCATACAGTTTATTCCGTAATATGCCTTCCATAAAGTCATTCGCAAACATATACGCCATTAACTCTACATACCAAAAGTTATTCGTTGTAGAAACAATCAGTCTGTTGGTTAAGTAAGATCACAGATCTAATAACAAATATGTATTAATATGTCTGTGCTAAGATAAGATCGGAACAAAACAACACATGATTCTTGCCCTCAAAAGTAGGGTGATGCTCCCCAGTTTTGCAACTTTACTACTGAGCATTCCCCCGCTGTGGTACCCATGTAGTCTTCTTTTACGAACTGGACATTCTCGGCCTGTCAATACATTATCATGCATGTCTTACTTGCAGATATCGAAGCGAAGAAATCAGCAGCAGGCCGGTGACCAAGGTTAGACATTAGTTTAACATGCTCTCGTATTTCTTTAAAATGTTGACGTGTATGCTCTTTTTTTATTTCAGGTTCCATTGGCCGAGTCGTTGCTGGTACCGCAGTTCTCGTGACTTTATGGAGTATATCGCCAGCCATTTGGTACCTATTGGCAGAAAACAACACTGGGTACCATTACATTTGTCAGACATTCGACGGTAGACTGGGAAACCACATTTACCAATATGCTTCCATATTTGGAATAGCGAAGCTCAATAATTTAACAATCATTTTAGGCCAAAACGATGATCTGGTAAGCTATTTTGAAGTTCCTTCTGCGGAAGTTAGAGTGAGTAGAGACGTTTGTGACACTTTTACAGAAATCAGAACAGAATATTGTTGTGAGTTTGATGAAAGGTTAATGAGATTGAACACAAACGAAAGCTTTAAACTTGGAGTGTATTTGCAATCGTGGAAATATTTTAGTCACGTGTTTGATGACGTCAGGGAGGAATTGACATTCAAACCACATATAAAGAATGCAGCGACATACATAGTGGAAAATTACCGGGACACTTATAGGATAAAGCGTTCAGTGACGGCCACGGTTGTTGGTGTTCATATTCGGAGAGGAGATATAGAACATAATCCTGCTTCGAAGAATGCCGGAGTCATTTTACCACCCGAATCTTACATACATCATGGTATTGACTTTTTCTTAGAACGATATCAAAATGTTGTGTTTTTAGTTTGTTCTGACGGAATGGATTATGCCAAGCAAGTCATGCGTTATGGAAACACGCAGGCGCATTTCATACAGTTATCACCTGTAGAAGACATGGCCGTCCTGTCATCGTGCGATCACGTGTTAACGACGGTTGGAACGTTTGGATGGTGGGCGGGGTTTCTATCACGCGGTACAGTTGTTTATTACAAGTACCCAATGAGAGAAGGGTCACGTTCGAGAATGGAATATAATTATGATGACTTCTTCCCAGTTGCCTGGATTGGGCTGACCTAGATATTACATTTTTCGACGTAGTGTCGTTTGTTTTTGTTGTTGGTCGTTTTATTCTGTAACGCTTTTAGCTCACCTGAGCCCCACATGAGCCGAAGGCTCAGAGGGCTCAGAGGTGAGTTATTGTGATCAATTTCCTCCGTCGTATGCCGTCGTCATACGTCCTCGGCGTTAACTTCTGCTTTAAACGACTTTTCCTCAAAAACCGCTTGGACATGGATGATTCTCAGGTCAACCGTTTCCAAATTTATTAAATTAGGTCAGCCGTCATTATCATTAAAGTTCGAAATTTTAAAAGAACCACTGAGTAGTTTTTTCTTTATTTAATGATTGCCAACTCCTAGACTTTCAGTTTTGTAAATACTTAATCTAACTTATGTGTATTCTGCAAGTGAATACTTTTCATTGTACAATTAAAATTAATTTGTTGATTATATTTTAAAAAATGTTGTTGCTGGTTTCCTTTCGTGTTACTTTTTACCCGTAGCGGGTGGGAACGGATACTGCGTGAAGAGCCCAGTTAGACCAACAATGTTGACACTGGGATACTGACTTAAGACAGAACCTGTTATAGTACCAACAGTGGGGACTACCTCGGAAAATGCTCCTAGGGTAGCAATTAAACATGTTTCTATTTCCCTGGGTACTCCCGTTTCTGTCCCATCCTACCCCCACCCAGGTGGGTGAAATAATTTATAAGTGCATACTTGATTTTGCGTGTACTCACCCAGATATTACTTCTATCCTACAACTTGTTCACAGATACGAAAATTCTTTAAAAAAAATCTAAAAGAGCATAAAATTGAAAGGGGTGGGGGAGTGGGGAGGGTTTTGTTATTAAATATTCCAAAAGTAGAATTTGTGCAATAACGCTCAGAATAACGTTTCGCCTAACTGTTTAGTCCTAAAAAACTCGATAGACTGCGCCATTTAAAGTTGTTATTTATTTATTTTTTTAAATTGGGAGACCATTGTCCCAATAATCTCTAGAAACTACAGGTCTATTCTGCCTCTGAAATGTTGATAAATTAGCCTGATATTTTTGGAGCTTATTATTATTTCTTTTTTCTCATGTTTTTCTTTTCCGTTTTTTTTTTGCAATGTGTGCGCATGCTTTACATAGCTACGCTCCTTTCTTTGACTTTTATCTTTCTTGGGTACTTATATAGATACTTGAGCACGCACTATGTTGAAATTCTCCAGGGCGTGGGGTGGCGTTGGTTGGCGGATCCTAACCCGAGGATTGGACATAAATGAACTTCTGTTAGGCAGGAATGGGCTATTCCAGATAACATCCATACTCAACACCGTCGCGCACACTAGCTACGCCGACACTAAGAAATGTTTTTTTTAGCCCAAAATACGACACTGGATTTAAACAATAAAATAACAAGAGGGCCAAGAGGGCCTGTGGACGCTCTACTAGCTGAATATAAAGTTTATGTATAAGGCGCCATAAGTCTTTCAAAAATCATTTAACCAGAACATGGTGATAAAATACGCAACTAGGCTTAGTACTGATCATCCCTGCAACGTTTCGTTGAAATCCAGCCAGAGGTTCAGGAGAACTAGTCTAGACAAAGTAAGTGTATTAAAACCTTTAAGGGCTCACAACTGCCAAAGTTCATTCAACCAGAACATGGCAATGACAGGTGCAACTAGGCTTAGTACTGATCATCCCCGCCAAGATTCGCTGAAATCTGGCAAAGAGTTCAGAAGAGACAAATCTGGACAAAGTTTGTGTATTAAAACATTTAAAAGGGCCATAACTCTGCCAAAAATCATTCAACCGAAATATGGCGAAGACATGCACAACTAGGCTTGATACTGATACTGGTCAGTTTCGTCTATAT
The DNA here is from genome assembly GCA_037043455.1 of Cyrtodaria siliqua. Taxonomy (NCBI): domain Eukaryota; kingdom Metazoa; phylum Mollusca; class Bivalvia; order Adapedonta; family Hiatellidae; genus Cyrtodaria; species Cyrtodaria siliqua. The sequence goes on from JAWPHD010002563.1 coordinate 61,769, forward strand.
CCAGCCAGGGGTTCAGAAGAACTGGCCCGGAAAAAAATGGTGGTACCAAATCCTTTAAAGGGCCATAAATCTGCCAAATATCTGTAAACCGGAACGCAACGATGACATGCACAACTAGGCTTGGTGCTGAACTAGTCCAGACAAAGTTTGTGTAGTAAAACCTTTAAAGGGCAATAACTCTGCCAAAACTAGATCTGGAACTGATCATTCCTAAAGAGTTTCATTTAAATCCGGGCAGGGTTCAGGAGAAGTAGATCAGACAAAGTTTGTGTATTAAAACCTTTAAAGGGCCATAATTCTGCCAAAAATCATTCAACCGGAACACGGCAATGATTTGCACACTAGACATGGAATTGATCATCCCTAAAAAGTTTCGTTTAAATCCGGCCAGGGGTTCAGGAGAACTCGTCAGAATAAATGAATGAATGGTGTTTTACGGCACGTCGACACATATACAGGTCATATTCTGCGCAAAAACTGACGAAAGATGAAGAAATGAAGGATTAATTAAAAACTAATGTAAATGTATAATGAATGAATGAATGGTGTTTTACGGCACGTCGACAGAACTAGTCAGAACAAAGTGTGTGTATTAAAACCTTTAAAGGGCCATAACTCCGCCAAAAAGCATTCAATCGGAACACTGCGATGATTTGCACAACTAGAAATGGAATTGATCATCCTTAAAATGTTTCGTTTAAACCGGCCAGGGGTTCAGGAGAATTAGTCAACAAAATCATTCGACTGGAACACGGTGATTATGTACAACTAGGCTTGGTACTGATCATCCCTTCAAAGTTCCAATGAAATCCGGCCAAATGAAGGCCCTTTTGTCTTAATGAGGCCAATATATAGCATATTTCAGAAAATCAAGGGCCATGACTCCGATGTAAATGATCCAATCTGGATGGTTTTCGAATTTATCCGAGCTTTCATTGATATTAACAATCTGGTTAAGTTTCTTAAAGATCGGATGAAAGATGAAGGCCCTGTCGTCTTAACGAGGCAAAATATAGGATGTTTAACTAACTCAAGGGCCACAACTCCGCTGTAACTGGTCCGATCTGGCTGTTTTCCAAACTTGTCCGAGCTTCCATTGATATAAACAATCTGGTAAAGTTTCGTAAAGCTCGGATGAATAAGGCCATATTGTCTTAACGAGGCAAAATATAGTATTTTTAAACAAAATCGAGGGCCATAACTCCGCTGTTACTGGTCCGATGTGGATTGTCCGAGCTGTCATTAAAGATCTGATGAAAAATGAAGGCCCTATCGAACTAAAGAAGCAAACTATAGCATTCTTTAACTAAATCAAGGGCCATAACTCCGCTGTTACTGGTCCGATCTGGCTGGTTTTCGAACTTTTCCGAGCTTTCAGTGATACAAATATCTGGTAAAGTTTCGTAAATATCGGATGAAGGATGAAGGCCCTTTCATCTTAACGAGGCAAAATATAGCAATTTTAACTAAATCAAGGGCCATAACTCCGCTATTACTGGTCCGATCTGGCTCGTTTTCGAATTTATCCGAGATTTCATTTATACAAACAATCTGGTAAAGTATGGTAAAGATTGGATTAAAGATGAATGCCCTATCGTCTTAACGAGGCAAAATATAGCATTTTAACTAAATCAAGGGCAATACCTCCGCTGTTAATGATCCGATCTAGTTGGTTTTCGAACTTGTCCGAGCTTTCGTTAATATTAACAATCTGTGAAATTCTTCCTATCTGGCCGGTTTCCAAACGTATCCAAGCTTTCATTGATATAAAGACACTGGTAAAGTTTCGTAAAGATCCGATTAATATTGAAGGCCCTAGAGTGTTCACAAGGCAGAAAAAGTATTTTTCAGAAAAAAAACAAGGGCGATAACTCCGGTGTTAATGATCCGATTTGGCATGTTTTCGAACTTTTCCGAGCTTTCATTGATATTAACAATCTGTTGGTAAATATCAAATAATAAATGAAGGTGCTAGAATGTTCACAATGTATAAAATGGCATTTTTCAGAAAAAATACAAGGGCCATAACTATGGTGTGACCCAATTTAGCTTATTTTCGAACTCGTCCAAGTTAAAGATCAAATAACAAATGAAAGTGCTAGAGCGTTAAAGATCAAATAACAAATGAAGGTGCTAGAGCGTTCACCAGGCAGAAAAAAAATGGGTTTCGAGCTTTCATTGATATTAACAATCTGTGCAAGTTTGGTAAAGATCAAGTAATAAATGAAGGTGCTAGAGTGTTCACAAGGCTTAATATGACATTTTCAGCAAATCAAGGGCCATAACTCCGGTGAAATTAATCCGATATGGCTGGTTTTCGAACTTGTCCGAGCTTTCTTTGATATACAGACACTGGCAAAGTTTCGTAAAGATTCGATTAATAATGAAGGCCCTAAAATGTTCACAAGGCAAAAGTCAACGGATAACGGACGACGGACGAACAACTCGCCATCCCATAAGCTCCGGCCAGTAGAGCTAAAAATGAAAAATCCTTTCTTCAGGCCCTGCCACGTGGCAAATCTACTAAATACCACCTTAATCCTCTGGAAATCCCTTTCTTACCTAACTTTTTTTTTTTCTGTTGTTTTTTTTGGAAAATACATCCCAATCCCACACACACACCAAGACCAAGCCCAGCCTCATCGGATTAAAAAACAAAAACAAAAAAGAAGCACCACCATGAAATTTTAAAAGCATTCACCTCCAGAAAAACTACAGAATAACCCCTAGGTAGAATTCTTTTTAAGTATTCCCCTGAAATCAGTGCTTTACTCACTCCTAAAAAAAAATTCTTTAACAATTTTTTCTTAAAGCCACCTCCCTTGGAAAGCGCACTGGTCACCCTAGAACATTTTGAAAATACCACCACACACACCACTTGAAAAACAATAAAAAAACGCTCATGTTTGCGTTTGATATACAGTATATACCAGACATGCGCAGTGAAACAGTCTAGGGAATACGGTGGCATAGACATGACATGTGAGAAAAATAATTTATCTCGTGGCCACGACTTATTATCTCGTGGCCACGACTTATTTATCTCGTGGCCACGACATAATTAGCCTATCAGAAGTACTGAAATAAATCACTAGAAATCGCGACTTGGACAAATTTCCCTATCCCACTTACCGGCGCCACCCCCCCCCCCCCTCCCCACCACCCCCACCACCCACCATCCGGCCACGCCCATTCATAGACTTATAGCTATGTTGCCTGCCCCCCTCCCCCGCCCCCACACCCCCACCCACCCCGCCAAACCCACCTCGTCTAACCCACTCGAAACCCGATGTTTTCTTTTTACATATTTCTGTGTTGTTTTGGTCTATTCACAGACTTATAGCTATGTTTTTTTCCCCTTAACCGCCACCACCACCCATCCTCCCACCCTCCGCCCTAACCCACTCGGAACCAGAGTTTTTTATTTTTTATTTTTTTTACATATTTCTGTGTTTTTACGGTCCATTTCTAGATTTATAGCCTTGTTGCCCCCCGCCCCCACCACCCCCACCACCATCCCCTCCCCCACCCTGCCTAACCCACGCGAAACATGTTTGTATTTTTGTTTTGTTTTTTACATATTTCTGTTGTTTTTGGTCCATTCATAGACTTATAGCTATGTTACCACCTCCCACCTCCCCTCACACCCACCCCACTCCGCCTAACCCGCTCGAAACCCGATCATCCCTAGGTTCCGCCATTCCTATCCAAGTCTCGATTTCTAGTGAATTTTTTCAGCACTTCTGATTGGCTAATTATGTAGTGGCCACGAGACAATAAGTCGTGGCCACGAGATAAATAAGTCGTGGCCACGAGATAAAAAGTCGTGGCCACGAGATAATAGGTCGTGCCCACGACATAATAAGTCGTAAACACAACTTAATAACTCGTGGCCACGAGATAAATTATTTTTCTCACATGTCACGTCTATGCCACCGTAAGGGAAAGCCCAACAGTCTAGATCTTTTTATGTGTGTGAAGTTGGCTCTGCGTTCTACGTTCTCCGTTCTACATTCATACTTAGTTCTCCGTTCTACATTCGAACCCAGTTCTCCGTTCTACATTCGACATGAGTTCTCCGTTCTACATTCGACTCCAGTTCTCCGATCTACATTCGAACCCAGTTCTCCGTTCTACATTCGACACGAGTTCTCCGTTCTACATTCGGCTCCAGTTCGCCATTCTACATTCGAACCCAGTTCTCCGTTCTACATTCGACATGAGTTCTCCGTTCTACATCCGACTCCAGTTCTTCGTTCTACATTCAACTTCAGTTATCCGTTCTACATTCGACTTGAGTTCTCCGCTCTACATTCAACTGCAGTTCTCCGTTCTACATTCGAATCTAGTTCTCCGTTCTACATTCGACTTGCATTCTCCGTTCTACATTCGTCTCCAGTTCTCCGTTATACATTCGAACACAGTTCTCCGTTCTACATTCGACTTGAGTTCTCCGTTCTACATTCGACTCCAGTTCTCCGTTCTACATTCGACTTGAGTTCTCCGTTCTACATTCAACTGCAGTTCTCCGTTCTACATTCGAACCTAGTTCTCCGTTCTACATTCAACTTAAGTTCTCTATTCTACATTCGACTTCAGTGCTCCGTTCTACATTCAACTTGAGTTCTCCGTTCTACATTCGACTTGAGTTCTCCGTTCTACATTCGACTCCATTTCTCCGTGCTACGAAAAATTCAATTTTTCTAAAAAAAATCCCTCCCCAAAAATATTAATTTAAAAAAAAACACTCCCCAAAAGAATCGCCCCCCCCCCCCCCCCCCAACGACAAAAAAATATCATCCCTCCACGCCCCCCCCCCCCCCCCCCCCCCCCACACACACATACACTCCACTCCTCCCCCCACCCCCCAACCCCAACCCCCACCCCCACACATCCAAAAAAAGAAATTCATTTTTGTTTTCGTGTTATTTGTTGAAAAAAAAAACAGTTTTCCAGAGTAAAATAGTCTAAAAATATGTTTGTTTTCAAGAAATAAACATTAACTTTCTTTTTTAATTTTTTTTTTAACCGATACAGCAGTCTGTCTATGAATGTTTTGATTGAATCCGTTGTTAAATGTGTGTGTGTGTGTGTGTGTGTGTGTGTGTGTGTGTGTTTCTAAGGATTATAGTCCCTCCACCTACGACAGGCGTCCTACCCGACGATTATAGGCACAATGTCTGGACTTTTATCTGTGTGTTGTTGTGTGATGTGATGATATGTCTACAACAAGTAGTTATTCATTATTTACAAACAAGCAAAACAATTTAACTCGGTACAGTACATGCGCATTGAAACATATTTTTCCGATAATCTACGAACAGTACATGCGCAGTGAAGCAGTCTAAAAACATATTTTTCCGATAATCTACGGAAATTAGCGAGTTTGTACGATTGTATATCTTTATATACTTCGTTAAGGACGCGTTAGCCCACTAGCGGATCCAGGGGGGGGGCGCACCCGGCGGCGCCCTAAAAGTTCCGGATCATACATGTATGTCCATGTTACTGTAGATAAAATATCAAACAATTTCGTTGCACGCCCTCAGTATCAATTTTTTATCGCTCGCTTCGCTCGCTCGACGCATAATGGCTAATGAGTGGTTTTATTAACACATTTTTAAATCCTTTTATTTGAAAAAGGACTTTTTTTATTCATACATGCATGTTCATGTTACTGTAGATAATATATCAAACAATTTCGATGCACGCCCTCAGTATAAAAAAATGTTCTCGTACGCTCGACGCATAATGGCTAATGAGTGGTTTAATTAACACATTGTTAAATACTTTTATTTGAAAACGGACTTTTTTTATTCATACATGTATGTCAATGTTATTGTAGATAAAATATTAAACAATTTCGTTGCACGCCCTCAGTATCAAAAAAATTCTCGCTCGCTCAACGCATAATGGCTAATGAGTGGTTTAATTAACACATTGTTAAATCCTTTTATTTGGAAACGGACTTTTTTTATTCCTACATGTATGTCAATGTTATTGTAGATAAAATATCAAACAATTTCGTTGCACGCCCTCAGTATCAAAAAAATTCTCGCTCGCTTCGCACGCTCAACGCATAATGGCTAATGAGTGGTTTCATTAACACATTGTTAAAAAAAATTATTTGAAAACGGACTTTTTTATTCATACATGTATGTCAATGTTATTGTAGATAAAATATCAAACAATTTCGTTGCACGCCCTCAGTATCAAAAAAATTCTCGCTCGCTTCGCTCGCTCAACGTATAATGGCTAATAAGTGGTTTAATTAACACATTGTTAAATACTTTTATTTGAAAACGGACTTTTTTTTTATTCATACGTGTATGTCCATGTTACTGTAGATAAAATATAAAACAACTTCGTTGCACGCCCTCAGTATATTTTTTTTCCTCGCTCGCTAGACACATAATGGCTAATGAGTGGTTTAATTAACACATTGTTAAATCCTTTTATTTGAAAACATACTTTTTTACCCTGTCAATGCACTACCGCAAATGTTTTATGAGGCTAGAGACGGACCCGAAAATTGACCAAAATATTACGCCCCCCCTAAGCTGAAATCCTGGATCCGCCCCTGTAGCCCATTTATGAAAACTATGTCACGTCCTGCTATCATTATACCATTATATGTGTTGGTGATACCTGGCAAAAAGTTACACAGTAAATCGGCATAAACCCACATGTCACCACGCAAATTACTTCCTATACGTGTGGCGCGACATGCGTGTCTGCATAAGTGTGTATTTATAAATCAAGGCCATTCTGTTGTATTGTATATGCGTACTACATACAAACACAAGGCCAACCTGTGATGATCCGTACAGCTTTGGGAATTTTTGAGAAAAATAGATAGTGAGTGCTGTTTTGAAGACTAGACACGAAAATGGCTAGTTTCATAGGTATTGGTTGCATGTCGGGCTCCTCCATGGATGGCTTGGACATTTGTTGTGTGGAATTTACGGGAGATCTGTGTTCCGATTTGTGGGGCTACAAAATAATCGTGGCAGAAACTGTTAACTATACTTCGGATTGGTCGGAACGATTAACTAATGCGGCAAAGTTGTCCGGATTGGAATTGGTAAAATTACACACAGAATACGGGGCATTCATTGGCAAAGAGGTGTCGCGCTTTATTTCAAAACACGAACTTGAAAATGTTCAGTTTATTGCGTCGCACGGGCATTCTGTTTTTCACCACCCAGAAGAAGGTTTCACATTTCAGCTCGGAAATGGAGAGGTTTCGTCAGCGTACTTCGGGGTGCCGTATGTGTGTGACTTCCGGTCTAAGGATGTCGCACTTGGCGGACAGGGGGCGCCTCTTGTTCCGTGTGGCGAGAGGTTTCTATTTAGAAACTTTGACATTTGCATTAATTTAGGGGGAATTGCAAACATTGGCGTTCATGGATACGAAGGATATGATATTTGTCCATGCAATATCATCCTTAATCGCTTAGCAACTGACCTCGACAACAACCTGTCCTATGACAAGGATGGCGAAGTAGCGAAGCGGGAAACTGTTACCCACTGTTCTAGCAGCACTGGAGAACCTGTCGTACTACAGAGAAACGCCACCTAAGTCACTCTGGAGAGACTATATTGAGAGGGAAGTGTTCCCAATCCTAAACGTAAGTTTGGTAGAAAATATGGTTTAATAGTTCGTTTAAGTCCCATCACAGTACAATGTTTTCACCTAAACATTCAATGTAGACAATTATATGCTTACGTAGTGCGATACAACAATTCATAAACTGTAACTGTGCCATTCTTTTTAGAATTACAAGAGGCTATACTATACAAATACACATATGACTGTTTACAATGTTATGGTATGGAGCAGTTGATTCTAAATATACTACCAGTAATTACTAGTATTAGTCGCAGTAGTCTTAACAAACCGTCATTAGCTCTAGTAGACGTGTATAACTAACTACGATAACGACTAGGACATCAGACTAAATACTAAGCACGAGAAATGAGATCTCAAAGTTGTATAGCAATCTCTGGACCCGTTTTATGAAACAACTTACGACCATTTTGATCGTAAATAAATTTCTTAAATTCTTCAATATAAATTACACTTTTCAAATAAACGTGATTTCATTTCACTTTCTTATACATGTGATATGTCTGCACTTCGTAAACACATAATTGTCTACATTGAATGTTTAGGTGAAAAAAGTGAACGATTTTAAAATTTGAGACTTATGGTAAGATGTTTAATAAAACTGGGCCCTGCTGGGTTTTAGTAGGCTCACAGGGATTTGTGTAGAAAAAAAAGCTAATACGCATTAAATTAAAAAATACATGTTATTTATATTTCTGTCAATATATATAAACGTCATATGCATCGACCTTTCAGACTATGTTTTTCTTAATGTAAACTTCGATGCAGCCATCCAGACTCGGATGTAGTTTTAAAGGGACTTGCCTGAATAATTGATCCCTAAAAACGTTTTGAGAGTAGGGTACACATCAGATGCAGATCCAAGATTTTGGTTTGAGTATTTGTTTGTGGGAGGGGCGGGCGTGGGGAGCGTAGGATCCTTCGATTTTGTTTGTTTTTTGTTTGTATGGTGTTTGACGTCATTTTCAACACAAGTAAGGTTTAATATATATGACGGTAGCAGTACTGTACATCTCCCGCCGTAAGAATCGACACTTCCTCACTTACAAGTCGAGCTCCCAGTGGGATTGGAACCCGCAGCGGTGAGAGGCGAAAGTTTACAACGCAACGTCGTTAACCATTCGGCCACGGGACGCTCTTCGAAATAAAATGTTTTTCTACATGAAGTTTAGTGAATTCTGTTGTATTTTTTCAGAATAATTTTATGTTTAATCTTATGATGGATGACTAACAATAGAAATGGCGCGCGCCCCATGTAATCCGGCATGCATAGGTTATACTTGTAGACTCCCCATGTAATCCGGCATGCATAGGTTATACTTGTAGACTCCCCATGTAATCCGGCATGCATAGGTTGTAATCCGGCATGCATAGGTTATACTTGTGGACTTTTGGAGGGTGGGGGCGCCGGGTTCGTCTTATCCTGAATCCGTCTTAGTACATGATAAATACACTTTTATCCGCTATGTCTTACCCTAAAATTGTCACTGTAGCCGGGATAGTGAAGACGCTGCGTCTAAAACGTTCTCGCCTCTCACTCCTGCGGGTTCGAATCCTACTGGGAGCTTTTCGAATTGTCAAGTGAGAAAGCGTCAATTCTTAAAAGGTTTCTTGTGGTGTAAAAAAATATTGATATTTTGTATTATAGATGGTCTAAATATAATGAATGAAACTAAAATTACAAAGTGCTATCCTAGGTTACGCACCAGGATGCATTTAAAGGGACAAACGACAGTTTTGCTTCTTGTTTTTTTTAAGTCTCGAAATTCTGTTTTTTTTACATATTTGAATATTGCAAATAAATTGCTTTACATATTCCTACCTGTTGATTATATTGCACCAAAACATGTATTTAAACTTATGGTAATACAGAAAACTCAAATTCAAATGAAAAACAAAACTTTTATTGCAATATCTGACTTTAAACCATGTGGGGTTTTCAAAACTGAAAGATTGTGCAGCGCGTGCGCTTATCGCCTTGAATGCATACTAGAACAATTGAATTTATCCGTTAACCCTAAAATCGAAATGGATGATTAAAGGTGTTTTTTTCCTTTTCAATGTCGTTAGTAAATGGCGTAATCCATGAATCGCGTTATTGCTTGATGGAAACGTTGCCATTCACTACCGGCGGCGTTTAAAATCGCATAAACGTCGAAAAAAATGCGCTTCGTGGATTTTTTCATTTACTACCGGCAAAACCGAATAAACAGCGAAAAAATGAGAACTAATTCTTGTATATACATTATTTTCCCGTCGCTATAATAGTATCAGCAAAAATGCTAATGACAACAAAAAGTAAAAGAGAAACCACTACAGTAACTGTCAGTATCTCTTCATGCAATGGAATATCCGTTTTCTGTTAAGACACACAGGATGCATGCGCAGTGCATACAGTTCGTTAACCTCGTACAGTTCGTTCACCTCCTTGAAGTGGAATAGACACTTTCTATACGTGTGCAGCCGAGCATACTTGAAAAATGAAGTATATTCGAAATCAAACACTATAATGTTTCAAAGGAAAGTGTCAAGTGAATGCAAAATTATTAAATTAATTAAACCAATTTTGACTCAAAGATGGTATGAAGCGAATATAAACTTTATTAGGTGAGGCTTAGTAAAGGAAGCATGGTGAATACTGGTCTTTTGCAAAAAATTATATATTGCTCTGTAACCATCTCAACATATAATGTATGCCAACTTGTTTAATAAATTCTAAAATAATGATGGTTGGCTTTTTGGTTAAATAATGATGGTTGGCTGTTTGGTTGAATAATGATGGTTGGCTGTTTGGTTGAATAATGATGGTTGGCTGTTTGGTTGAATAATGATGGTTGGCTGTTTGGTTGAATGGTGGTGTACGTTAACTTATGTTCAGCACTTTTAGGCTTTATATGACGGGGGATTTTTGTAGTAGTGGCACATCAACAACTTGTTACTAAAAGTGCATGTACTGTCAATAATAAAATGGTCTATATGTATACAGAAAACAAGAGTTTATTAAAGAAACTGTCCGTTTTCATTTGTAAAAGTTTTAAAAGATGAGACGACATGTTTTATAAATAAATATCACTTTTTATCCATTTTTGTCCACAGATATAAATGTGTTCTGATCAGTACTTAGGAATATTAATTTAAAAATATATATTAAACAATTATATACTTAATAATTGTCAAATATTTTTTAACTAGTAACATATACAGATGATCTTGAAACTCACCTATGAAATTAGACAAATTGTCATTAACTGGAAAATATTGTATGTATTTCATATACATGTTTATATGTATGTACTATTTGCATGTGAACTGTTGGGCGTAATGCCTTATGTTTGAATAAAATATCTATCTATCTATCTATGTATAGTGATGCGCAAGTGCTTTGTCGAGTATTCAAGGATAAACCCCCAATGTTTTAGTCGGTATTCCTTATCGTAATCCTTACCGTAATCGTTACCGTAGTTAGTTGTACATGTCTACTAAGTAGGCCTTTTTTTATCACGATCGTGATTCAAATAGTGTATATAGGTCGGTGCTGTCAGTAGAAGTTAAGTTACCTGACCTTTTTAACAAATGTTTGTTTTTGCTGATAAAATCTTACAAAGTAAACTATATATGAATCTTACATTTGAAACTGTCAAAGAGTAGACCAAAACGTAAATCACGGTGTTCAGTATTAGTGTGTATCAAGTGGACTTTTGACAAAATAGAACCCCAAATGTATCGACCGTAGGGAGCGAATGTTGGGTTTTTATTTTATTAAAATCAACTTAATATATACTTACTTAGTGGTTAACCTATTTTTCAACAATTCAATGAACGAGGACACCGATATGCAAATGAACATTCCCGCGAGCGCAGTGTACAATTGTATTATGACGCATGTACAATGCCCTGATAGTGATCGCAAAATAGAGACATAATCGGAGTTTTGATGAAATAAATTAATACAAAATTTCAAAATCTATTCGATCTGAATGGATTGAAAAATAAGTTAAACAGTAAGAAAAAGCTGAGTTCGCCTCAATTGTCTTGCATAACGACGGTTCTGCATGTTCTGTTACCAGTGGGTATCGACCTTTTTTATGTCCTATAACTGTTACTATTTCACCGTCTTTTTTCTATTACAGGCCGACTCTTACAAAATCGAGGATTTACTCCGGACTGCTACAGAGCACATTGCCACTCAAGTCGCCGAGGCTGTCATGGAACCGCAGACCGCCAAGATCAAGCATGTGACCATATGCGACCTCAGAGCCAGCTATCTGGATTCTAGAAATTCGAATAGATCCGACAGTCAATCAAGCGGACCGAGACCGTCGTGTCTCCTCATCACCGGCGGAGGGGCGTTGAATAAGTTCCTGATGAAGCTCATCCAAAAGAAACTGGAAGGGAGCGATTTCGAGCTGGAATCCGTGGACGAAAACACTATTAACTTCAAAGAAGCTCTGGTATTTGCCTTTCTTGGCTTGCGGTGCTTGCTTGGTGAGGAAAACGTATTTACCGAGACAACAGGGTCGCGTATCGACACCATTTCCGGCAGTATTCATCGACCGATGCGCGTCGGCACCACAAAGCAAATCAGTATGGTGCATAAATAATGCATGCGCACATTTATTTTAAAGAGGCTGTAAGCGATCTGAAAGAATGAATGAATGGGTGTCAATCCAAATACGTTTAAAACCGTCATACTATATGCATTAAACTAAGCCTCGTAAAATAATCGATTTTATTGTTAATGAACTAGTTTCGTCAACAGGGTTTGACATTAACAGTTGTCCCCTTGTCCTGTGCCATGTAGATTCTACTGGGGACAAGTTAATTGTCCCAGGTGACCTGTCCTACGGACAACTAAATTTTATAAAAAGAAATTTAAAACTTGTGACTGAAAAAATGTCAAATAAAACCCATCTTGTTTTCATTGGTGGAATGCAGCTGATTGAATGTAATGTCACTTTCATGATTGATCTTGTTTTTTGTATCACTTTTACATGAAGTGCGGGGACAAGTAAATTTGACTGGGGGCAAGTAAATTGTGTAAGTTACTTGTCCTATGGACAAGTTGCTGAAAAAAGTTAATTTCAAACCCTGGTCAAGAACAGGCTAGTTTCATTACTACAAATTCAAATGATGCTAAAGGCTATATGAACTAACCCACCAAATGACGGCAAAATTACACTAGAAAACTATTTATCAAAACTCTATCCAGGTGTTCAGGTCATATAATAATGTATGTGTGTCGATTAAAAATATATATTTTTCACGGGTTCTTAAAATATGAGTTGATATCTCTTAATTCGATGCGCCAGTTTTGGAGTTTGGTCTGGCCGTTTATATTGTGTTTATAGAATTTGTATTCTCAAAATATGTGAGTTACGTAGTATATATCTCGTCGTCAGTTGGTTTAGAAACGGTGTACATATGTTGTAATATTTGGCTGTTGTTGGCGGAATAGCTACTTTAAATTGTATTGTGATCTAAGTACACGTTCATTTAATAATATGTACAACTGCTAGCAATATGACGAAGCCCATATGAATTAATATAATGATTTCACAACAAAAACACACCGAGTAGTCGTGTTTACCAGTCAAAACATTTTCCTAAATAAGAATTCAACCGAACTTATTTAAATTATGTGCACATTTCATACTTTTTTTCTCCTAAATTTGTATTAGCACCAATGCCGCTTCCAGACCGCCACCAGTTCCTTTAAGCATTGTTGCACTTCACGGAGATATAGTGGCATGGGCATTCCTTTAAGCACTGTTGCACTTCACGGAGATATAGTGGCATGGGCATTCCTTTAAGCATTGTTGCACTTCACGGAGATATAGTGGCATGGGCATTCCTTTAAGCACTGTTGCACTTCACGGAGATATAGTGGCATGGACATTCCTTTAAACACTTTGCCCTTCACGGAGATATAGTGGTATGGACATTCCTTTAATCACTTTGCACTTCACGGAGATATAGTGGCATGGGCATTCCTTTAAGCATTGTTGCACTTCACGGAGATATAGTGGCATGGGCATTCCTTTAAGCACTGTTGCACTTCACGGAGATATAGTGGCATGGGCGTTCCTTTAAGCACTTTGCACTTCACGGAGATGTAGTGGCATGGGCATTCCTTTAAGCACTGTTGCACTTCACGGATATATAGTGGCATGGGCATTCCTTTAAGCACTGTTGCACTTCACGGAGATATATTGGCATGGGCATTCGTGTATTAATAATGACAGTATAAAAGCAGGAAAATCGATAGACTGAAGCCTATAACGTTCAGGATGTGCAATTCTACAAGTTGCAGATACTAGTAACTAGATCGATTGATTGCCTGTTAACCTCGTATTTAACACAAAGTTCATCAACCTCCGCGCAGTGATAGTGTAGGTTTACCACCACTAATTACATGTAAACCTCCGAGGTGTAGTCGAATGTAGTTCCTATAATAATCAAAGTGCTGAAGGCACTGATGGGCGGTGCCTTTTGTAAGTGTTGGAATGGATGGGAAATGGAAGTGCTGTAAATGTAACTTCCATGGTTTGTTTTTTACATTCAGTGATGTTTCAGATGATTGATATTCATTACCAATTTCATATTTAAACATATTTTAGCTAACTCATCTGGCCCGAGTTAGCTTCCGTAGATTTTTTTCTGAGCAAGCTCTAGAGCGAGGCATAGTATATTATACAGAGTGGAGTCTTGGTGTGGAGTTTTGGAGTGGAGTGGAGTGAATAATTGGAGTTACCTTGGAGTCACATTTTGGAGTGACACTGGAGTCAGATTTGGAGTGAATATTTTGGATAATTATCTATTTAATATTTTTGAATGACCCTCACAAGGTGCATAGTTCCTAAAATACTCAGTACAGCTGCATTGTCCCACGAGACATGTGCTAACCTTAATGTGAGGGACAGACCATCTAAAAACATAAATGAACTTGGATACCCAAACATTAACCCCAGTATTGAAGCATTATGACCCTTTGGCCTGACATAAACTAGTCCCGAGGGACCAACTAATCTTAGGTCAGGACACTGACATCCAGTGTCAGGGGTATACAGGGTTTCAATTTGTCCAATATGTCAGTCATACCACAGAGACTGAAAACAAAAAGCATTAAAGTTTATGGGAACTTAGAGCTCTCTCAGCCTAACTGTTCCAAAACATGGATTTTTTTTAGAACATGTAGTTACAGTGCCAAAGTTAAAATTAGATGTGCAGTTTTGGAATTAGTTGTTGAAATTGGGTAGCTTAATAGACACATGCATTTTAAAGAATTATTTAATAAATAAATAAGTGTATATGCAAATGAAGTAACCCATGTAAATGTATTAGTTTCTAAAAAGTTATTAATTGTAAGAGAAATTAAGACTTCAAGTTTAGACTAAAAAATTGACTCCAAAATATTCTCCAAATTTGACTCCAAGGTCACTCCAAAATGTGACTCCAAGTTCACTCCAATTATTCACTGCACTCCACTGCAAGACTCCACACCAACACTCCACACCAAGACTCCACTCTATATAATATACTATGCCCATCAGCGAGCACTGACTGTTCTATTTTTAGTAACATGATACACTTTCTATTATACACATACCGTCTGCTTGTAGCACGATTATAACTCGAGTTATAACCTTTTAAACAGCTGATAAAAAGTTGACTTAATGAAATTTTGATAAAATAGGTATGCATGACCTAAATAAATAATAGATTGCCTTTATTCTGAACAATGTTTCTTATTTAGGGCATCGAATTAAAGGCATGCATGAGAGACTACTTCTTCTAGCGTAGTGTTGCATAGTGTTGCAGTGTGCTGTTAGGTTTGTCACATTCCTAGAATTCCATTTAAAACCCCATTATACCTCTGACGGTGCTTTAGCACCGCCAAAAAATGGAAATGGGCATTAGAAGTAGGGAAAACTGCCAATTTCTATTCGATTTTGTGGTTGTATGTATAAGAAGCGTATTAATAGGTTTTACTGGATCACTGATGAACATTTTCGAAATTTCGACTCTGTCCTTTGTGAGCAATGAAAACAGTCAATCAATGAAAACAGCTGTACCATTGACCTGTTTAGTAAACAAACAAGAACTTTCTTACATGTCTTGTGACCACACCTTTTCTGGTAATTTTCGAAGTAGAAAATTAGTTTACTATATGTTTATTACACTTCTGCATTATCCATACTTGAGTTGAATTTGCAGCAAATCATTAAAGGGACACATACCAATCCTGATTTTTTAAAAACTAGCGGCGTCCCGTTAGTTTTTTGTCTACATAAATTGCATTTCTTCAATCATTAATATTAATTATAAGAATTGTATTAAGCCATTTGTTTTTGCATATTGTTAATTTTTGATATTATTGCACCAATAATATATTAAAACTTATAGTATAATAAGACGAAATAGCGAATAC
Organism: Cyrtodaria siliqua; assembly: GCA_037043455.1. NCBI lineage: Eukaryota > Metazoa > Mollusca > Bivalvia > Adapedonta > Hiatellidae > Cyrtodaria > Cyrtodaria siliqua. The sequence continues at coordinate 77,827 of JAWPHD010002563.1, forward strand.
TTAAAATTTGATTTATTTAAATGTACCCAGCGTAAAAGTCAAAATAATACAGGATATATAAATCGAGACACCCATTTCAAATACTTCAAGATTGCCGTGTGTCCCTTTAATATGTGACACTTTAACATTGGTGTCTATGGGGAAAAAAATTAGTGGCTTCATACCTGTAGCCAATAATCCTTGACACCACACAAATCACGTGACGATAGCTGAGGTCATGTAATTACAAAAAATGGGTAATGCTTGGTACAGCAAACAACAGGCAATTGGCAATAACATCATCACCTTCGAGAAGATGCTAAAAACATTCAACCTGTTTTGGCGTGGGTCATAGATTTAAATACTTATGTAGGTCTACGCTTGGGTGTAGGCCTAATCTCTTTATTAAATTTAGGCACAGCTTCTGTAATGTTCTCAATGAAATACATGTTTGTTTACAAGTAATCAAGTAACCGGTGTTCATATTCGCTAAAATTGATTTTAGCTCTACTGGCCGAAGGCCGAAGGCCAGCAGAGCTTATGGGATGCCGAGTTGTCTGTCGTCCGTCCGTCCGTTGTCCGTCCGTCCGTCCGTCGTCAACTTTTGTCTCGTTAAGACGATACAGCATTCATTTTTCATCTGATCTTTACCAAAAATTTACCAGATTGTAAATGTCAATGAAAGCTTTAACAAGTTCGAAAACCAGCCAGATCGGAACAGTAACAGCGGAGTTATGGCCCTTGATTAGTTGAAAATGCTATATTTTGCCTCATCCGATCTTTACCAAACTTTACCAGATTGTTAATGTCAATAAAAGCTCGGATAAGTTCGAAAACCAACCAGATCGGACCAGTAACAGCGGAGTTATGGCCCTTGATTTAGTTAAAAATGCTACATTTTGCTTCGTTAAGACGATAGGGCCTTCATTTTTCATCGGATCTTTACCAAACTTTACCAGATTGTTAATGTCAATGAAAGCTCGGACTAGTTCGAAAACCAGCGAGATCGGACCAGTAACAGCGGACAAGATTGTTAATGTCAATAAAAGCTCGAACAAGTTCGAAAACCAGCCAGATCGGACCAGTAACAGCGCAGTTTTGGCCCTTGATTTAGTTAAAAATGCTATATGTTGCCTTGTTAAGGCGATAGGGCCTTCATTTTTCATCTGATCTTTACCAAACTTTACCAGATTTTTCTTTTGTTCTTTTATTCTTTTTCTTTTTTTAATTTTTTCTATTTTCTCTACTGGCCAAGTTCGAAAACCAGCCAGATCGGACCAGTAACGGCGGAGTCATGGCTCTTGATTTAGTTAAAAATACTCTATTTATTTTTTTAAGCTCTACTGGTTTACCCGAAACTTTCAAAAAAAACGTAAATGGAAGTCAATCGCTTCATTGATGTTATAAGAGCCGTGTTAGCCAGTAGAGCGTCCACAGGCCCTCTTGGGCCTCTTGTTTTTTTAATAAATACATTATTTTTGAAACCAGATACCGTTTTTCACACTATTTTCCTATATTATGAAAAAACAAGTTGAAATAATGACCTAAAAAATAGTTAACCAAAAAATAAAACTTAGCTGGATTTCAGCTATAAATTTGTGTGGTGGCAGTGATTACTGTAACAGAAAGGGGAAGTAACCACTGCGGGAAGTTTGAAAGTTCATATCAACCAGGACTTGAGATTTAGTGGGTGGGTGGTGAATATAGGATTTGAGATTAAAAGGGAACGCAACTTTTAAAAGAACAGGCGACAACCAAAGAAATGATCGTCTCAAAAGACAAAGATAAATGTTCGTAAGTTTTCAGATTTTAGAGGGGCACGAACCGGGTGCGCCCCACCCCAATCTCCTGAATCCGCCCTTGTTTGTAATGATGCAACATAATTATCTTCATATTGAAAGGAACTAACCCGCCAAATAACGGCAAAATGACAGTTACAAAACCGTTTATTAACCTATCCAGATGTTCGGGTCATATAATAATGTATATGTGCCGATTAAAAGTATAGATTTATTCACGAGCTCTAAAATACCCATGATTGAATATAGTTGGTAACTCTCTTAATTCGACGCTCCAATTTCGGGGTTTGGCCTGGCTGGTCAACGCCGTTTATATTGTTTCAAGTGGATCCTCAAAATATGTAAGATATATATACTCTGTAAAAAAAGTTTTGGACCATGGCAGTGTTCGAACCCGTACAATGATCGCTGAACCTTGACATTCGACCATAAGCCTTATTATCTCAGTTGATAACTCACAATAGATCAACAATCAACAATAATTATCGTTTACAATGAAAGTTTGCGAAAAAATAATAATCTTTTTATTGGTTACTCAAATGTGTCCGTACCTGTTACTTTCTATGGACTTTGCAACATTTTTTGCAGACCCTTTGTGTGTTCGCGATATTTTTTTAAAATCAAATCTTGTTTGGAATTTAAAGTTTCTGATACCAAATTAACCGGGTAGGGTAGACCTTGGTTGCTAAAAAAATATACTTAATTTCTGTCCACTAGTTTTATTTTTATATGACTTTATATACCCTGGTCCAAAACTTTTTACCGAGTATATATATGTTCTTGCCAGGAGGTTTAGAAACGGTGTGCATCTGTTGTAAAATGTGCCTGTTGATGGCGGGATAGGGACTTTATAGGGCACATATGTTGAACTAAGTAATTATTGTATTGGTATCGCCATTCTATTGTTGATACCAACAGTTGTTATTTTTGCTTGCATTACATTTAGCTGATTTGATATCAGCAACATACTTGTTAAGCTCTGTGGTTATTTTATTGATAATTATTAACAAGCATATTGATATAATAAAATATATTGGTGATTTATTGATTGCTGTCTTATCTGATGATGTGTGATATGGAGGAGAGTTGTGGGGATGGGGATGGAGGTGCGGGCGGGCCTTGGTCCCGTTAAGCTGTTATTGACAAAATTTGTATATATTAACTGTTATCTGTAACTGGTTAATTCAATGTTATCTGTTGTTAGCGAAAAAAAAAAAATTGTTATCTGTTATTGAAAATATGTATCCACAATATGTATCGAGTGACGAGGGGAAAAGGGTCCGCCCCACTCCACCCGCTCCACCCCGATCCACCCCGCTCCACCGCACGCACGTACGTACACACGCGTATATCGTGTTAACTGTTCCGGCATTTGTAATTATTTGTTATCTGTTATCATTAGATTCAATTTGCTACTATCCTGTTATGCCCCACACACACCTCTGATAAGTACATTTATATACTGAGGGAAAAAAGGTAAGCAAGTTGTTGTTGCACCCTGGAAATAATACATTTTTGGTTGTAAAATCAAGAAACTACTGGCATAGACACAATATTTTATTAAGCACACATCAAAAACAGTCGCACATCTTAATGACGTAACAAATAAATGAACGTAGGGGTCAAGCCCGTAAAGTCCCAAAATGTCAGTATATCTTGCATACAGTATTATTTCATCTAAAAAAAACTTGCTAAACTTTTTTCCCTCAGTATATATATCAACTCTGATATCTCCGGTTATCTACGGATAATCTAGTAATTAGTCTCACACTTCAGAGTTACAAATGCCAGTAACGAAGAATATAGTTATGCTACTCTGGCAAGCGAAAATGGCATTAATGTGTCCGCAAGCTGATCTAAAAAAGAAACGCACTGCGGCATTGAATACCTTTATGCATGTATGGATAAACCGAACAGAGCATGTTATCTTATAGATGCACGCGAGCTATTATCTTTTGCAGTAATAATGTGAGAACGAAGGTCAAGTCATTCAAATTTACCGTTAGTTTCCCATTTTTTAGCTCGACTCGAAGAATAAGAGAGCTTATGTAATCACCCCGGCGTCGGTGTCGGTGTCGGCGTCGGCGTTGGCGTCGACGTCGGCGTCCCACATCAAGATTTGCGTGTAAGCTGTGTTTACAAGTCTATATCTCTTACATTTCTTATCCTAGCACAACAAAATTTGGCCATGGGCTTCCTTATAGCATTATCTTAAGGGCTGCATAAGCAATTTTGGTTCCTGTAACCCATGGGTTCCCATGAAACCCAAATTCTGATAGCCCTTAAAATGTGTCTGTTTCACATCAAAGTTTGCGTGTAAGCTGTTTACAGGTCTATATCTCTTACATTTTTGGTCCTAGCTGAACTAAATTTTGGAATTGGTTTCCTTATAGTATGTTGTAAAGGGTTGGGTAAGTAATTTTGTCTTCTGCAAATTCTGGGCTCCCATGGAACCCAAATTGTGATGGCCTATGAAATGTGCAATAAAGGCAGATCTAGGTTTGCATGTAAGCAAGTATATCTCTATAATTTTGGTTTGGGATTTCTTATAGTATTTTGCCTCTTATTCATACTTCACCCATACTGGGGCATGGGCTCCTCTCCACCCCACCCCCGCCCCCAATCCCCTAATCCACACCCACCCCCACATATTTCTGTGTTGTTTTAGTCAATTCTTACACATATATGTTGCCACCTCCCCCCCGCCCCCACCCACTCCCCCCGCCCCAATTTGAAACAGATTTTTTTTTTTTACTTATTTCTGTGTTGTTTTAGTCAATTCTTACACATATAAGCAGAGCTTATGCCGAGGTGCGGCGTCCGTCGTCCGTCTGTCCGTCTGTCTGTCCGTAAAAAAAAATTTGTAGCGACTTCTCCTCTGAAACTACCTAATGGATTTTCATGAAACTTTACAGAAATGTTGCCCATGAAGTCTAGTTGATCCTAGCAAAAATTCATGTTGATGTGAAATCCAAGATGGCCGCCAGATCTAAAAATAGGTTTTTAAAAAACAAGTTTGTAGCGACTTCTTCATGAAAACTATAAGCGATATTGATATGGGACTTTTTCTAAAATGATCAGCATGACATGATGTTGGTCCTTGTAGAAAATCGTTTTGATTCGACGTTAAACATGGCTGCCAGAGGCCATCTTTGTTTACAAAAAGTTATATAGTAAAAACTTGTAGCGACTACTCCTTTGAAACTACTTGACAGATTTTCATGAAACTTTACACGAATATTGCTCTTAATGTCTAATTGATCCTAGCAAAATTTCAGATCGGCCAGAAATTCAACATGGCCGCCCCAGCTAAAAATAGATTTTTAAAAAAGAAGTTTGTAGCGACTACGTCTTGAAAACTATAAGTGATATTGATATGGGACTTTTTGTAAAATGATCAGCATGACATGATGGTTATAAGAGTCAAACATTATTTTGATTCGACGTTAAACATGGCTGCCAGTGGCCATCTTTGTTTACATAGAGTTATATAATGAAATCTTGTAGCGACTACTCCTCTGAAACTACTTGACGGATTTTCATGAAACTTCATAGGAATGTTGCTCTTGATGTCTAATTGATCCTAGCAAAATTTCAGGTCGCCCGGAAATTCAAGATGGCTGCCATGGCTAAAAATAGATTTTCAAAATACAAGTTTGTAGCGACTACTACTTGAAAACTATAAGTGATATTGATATTGGACTTTTTGTGAAATGATCAGCATGACATGATGTTGGTCCTTGTCAAAAATTGTTTTGATTCAACGTTAAACATGGCTGCCAGCAGCCATCTTTGTTTACATAGAGTTATATAGTAAAAACTTGTAGCGACTAATCCTTTGAAACTACTTGGCAGATTTTCATGAAACTTTACAGGAATGTTGCTCTGAATGTTTAATTGATCCTAGCAAAATTTCAGATCGGCCAGAAATTCAAGATGGCCGCCACAGCTAAAATTAGATTTTTTAAAAAAGAAGTTTGTAGCGACTACGTCTTGAAAACTATAAGTGATATTGATATGGGACTTTTTGTAAAATGATCAGCATGACATGTTGGTTATCAGAGTCAAACATTTTTTTGATTCGACGTTAAACATGGCTGTCAGCGGCCATCTTTGTTTACATAGAGTTATATAATGAAAACGTGTAGCGACTATTCCTGTGAAACTACTTGACGGATTTTCATGAAACTTCACAGGAATGTTCCTCTTGATGTCTAATTGATCCTAGCAAAATTTCAGGTCGGCCGGAAATTCAAGATGGCCGCCACGGCTAAAAATATTTTTTCAAAAAACAAGTCTGTAGCGACTACTTCCTGAAATCAAAATCAATCAGTAGAGCTTCAAGGTCATTGACCTCTTGTTTAAACATATTTCTATGTTGCTTTTGTCAATTCTTACACATGTTGCATGTTGCCCCCTCCCCAACCCCCTGCCTCCCCTCCCGCAACCCCCCCCTCCTCCCGCACCACACACTCGAAACTATATATTTTTATTTATTTTTTACATATTTCTGTGTTGTGTTGGTCAATTCTTACACATAGCTTCTTACACATATATGTTGCCCCCCCCCCCCCACCCCTGACTCTCCAGCCGCCCCCCCCCCCACACCCCACCCCACACACACACTCCACCACACACACACTCAAAACTTTTTTTTTCTTTTTTTTTTACGTATTTCTGTGTTGTTTTGGTAAATTCTTACACATAGCTTCTTACACAATTCTTTAGTCAATTCTTACACATAGCTATGTTGCACCCGTTTTTTTTACATATTTATGTGTAGTTTTGGTCAGTTTTTACACATAGCTATGTTGCACTCCCAACCCCACCCCACATTGCTTTAGCCTTGTTTTCTGATGGTATATACTAGCTATATAATTTATTATTCTCTGAAAAATCGAATAGTCGAGCTGCGCTGTTCTCCGACAGCTCTTGTTAGTCTTTGTTGTGATGGAGGCAGATCACCCAATTTTTTCTGGGTAGAACCAGTACTGTATACCTCCCGCCATCCGTAAGAATCGACACAAGTCCAGCTCCCAGTGGGATTGGAACCCACAGAGGTTTCAAACGCAGCGTCTTTACCATCCCGGCCACGGAAGCGCTACTAAAGGTTTGGATATGTTGCTGTCATGTAGGTTTAAGTGAGATTGGGCTTTAATAATCTGAGTAATGGATTGAATGTAAAACTTCATGTAAATTAACGAAGTGCGAAAAGGAGGTGAACGTCATTCACTTTGATCTATTTTTGGCAGGAACATACTGTTATCTAGGTGATGTTTAGCAGGAAATTTCTACTGGCTAGGTGATGTTTGAAATATCTGCGGCTTCTGGTGTCACAGAAATGGAATTCACCAAAAACTGTAATGTTCGGACGGACGGGCAAGGCCCCACGTTCGTGGCGGGGGCATAAAAGAAGCGTTTAATGTAATCTAAAAATTCATGTCGGTGCATTTAATGGTACATGTACTACTTGCAAGACATGTATTAAAACTTATACAGTGTGTTTACAAAGCATTATTACTTAGTCACATTAAGATCATTAACTTCACGGTGTTTACCGCCTTGGAATTGACTACTTTTCTGTATTAACAATTACACAGCATTATTACGTTGTGTGTAAGTAATATCTAAATACCTTTATGACTGTACTCTGCATTCAAGGTATGAAAGCACCAATTATTTTCCCCATAGACACCAATGTTAAAGTGTCACATATTAATGATTTGCTGCAAATTCAACTCAAGTATGGAAAATGCAGCAGTGTAATGTTCATATAGAAAACTATTTTTCCACTTAAAAAATCACCAGAAAACGTGGGGTCACAAGACATGTAAGAACGTTCTCGTTTGTTTACTAAACAGGTCAAGGGTACAGCTGTTTTTATTGATCGACTGTTTTCATTGCTCACAAAGTGTAAGCATAGAGTCGAAATTTCGAAAATGTTCATCAGTGATCCAGTAAAACCTATTAATACGCTTCTTATACATATAACCACAAAATCGAATAGAAATGGGCAGTTTTCCCCTACTTATAATGCCAATTTCCATCGAAAAAGGAGGGATTACTTTTTATTATAGGGACTACATTCGACTACACCTCGGAGGTTTACATGTAATTGGTGGTGGTAAACCTCAAAGTTATTCGAGTATAGCATGCAGTATGTAACTCACATGTATTTCATTACTTAACGCTAAAGAACATATACTTTAACTGGTAACTAAATCGTAAACATGTAAAATCAGTACTGTATCGGTTCAGCCACCAGTGTCGAGCCTTACAGATTGCGAGAGGTGAGCCAGTACTGTATCGCTTCAGCCATCAATGTCGAGTCTTACAGATTGCGAGAGGTGAACCAGTACTGTATCGCTTCAGCCATCAGTGTCGAGTCTTACAGATTGCGAGAGGTGAACCAGTACTGTATCGCTTCAGCCATCAGTGTCGAGCCTTACAGATTGCGAGAGGTGAGCCAGTACTGTATCGCTTCAGCCATCAGTGTCGAGTCTTACAGATTGCGAGAGGTGAACCAGTACTGTATCGCTTCAGCCATCAGTGTCGAGTCTTACATATTGCGAGAGGTATACAGTACTGTATCGCTTCAGCCATCAGTGTGAACCAGTACTGTATCTCTTCAGCCATCAGTGTCGAGTCTTACAGATTGCGAGAGGTATACAGTACTGGTTCTACCCAGGAAAAAAATTGTGGTCTGCCTCTACCACAAACAAAATCGACCGTCATATATGGCCTGGCATATGCTAAACATGACGTAAAACGTCATTCAAACAAACAAATATACATCTGATTGAGTTACAGGTGAAGTGGTTTCAATTCGACAAGGAACATACAAAAAGTCCACCATCGATGCGTCTAGCCTTCGAACAGGTAACATCGTAATTATACGGCTTCCAATTATACTTCATAAACAAAGTTTCCCCGAATGTGATTTGAACCAGGTATCTCGCGCTTTTATTTCGTTTATACCACGCTATTTGTTAGTATTTCTTAACACTAAATAGGGATAACACAAAAACTAGGGCAGATGCGCACAAGCCTATCAATGCGCACAAAGGTACAAGAAAATCAAAGTACCGAAGGTACTGAGATAATGGCGAACTCTGATTTGTGCATCCATGTAATGGAAGGTTTTTTCCAATCACGCATGACATAGATGGACTGAAAATGTCATTGCATGCAATAATACATCAATGCATTGTTTAATGTATCTGGAAGTAAGGAGATTAAAACCAGATAAGGTAAGGTATATACAGGAATAAAGAAGGGAACAAAAGGAATGATTGGTTGTAATGAAAATTAATCTCCGAAACGCTTCATCATATCTTAACCATATCTTCACAGGTGTTAAAGTGTATCAAAAAACACCAACTGTCAAAGTTTGAGTCATTAGAAATGAATATCTCGGGATACCGTTGTAGTTCATTCTCACAACTCGGATTACCACTGTTCTCGGGATACCGTTGTGATTTAATCTCACAACTCGGAGTGAACATGATGTTCATACACAATTATTTCGTTTTTATATTTTTCAACCATGTATGTCAACATGATGTGAAGGCCCGGGCCTTTTGGCCTAATAGGTAGCTACGCTCCTGAGATTTTCACGATTTATATCCCTAATTGTAGTTTTTATGTGGATTATTTTTTAAGTCGACAAATCGTTTGTTGACAATAATCACCAAAGTCACGGTAAATTCCGTTTACTAAGGCCTAAACAAGAAAGTGTTTTGTTTCCTGTCACCCAACCGAATCGCCGTTTTTACCCACGACATAACAACTTTTTACCCCTTATTTTTCTTTTGTTGCTTGTTTTGTTTTTTAACATACTTGTGTTTTGTACGGTGTCCTGTTAGTGCCATTTTACCATCACATCTTACCATCGACTAGGTCGAGGTCTAATTACACTAAATCAACAAGATGTGCTCGCCTGTGCAGTCGAAAGTAGTTCTGTATTAAAGAGTGCTAATCTTTTTATCTTTAAATTTCTTTTTAGTGCAGTTTCCTGTTATTTTTTGGCTGTAACTGTATTCTTGACATGTTGTTGATATTTGAAAATGCAGCTCATCATGTTTTTGACAGTTTTTGATATAAATTTGAGAAGTGAAAATAGACAGGGTATGAAATTGCAAGGGGTAAAAATAGTGTTGACCTTTGACCCGGTGTTAGTATACAACTGAAGAAATTTTTCTTATTCGTCATATATATATAAATGACCTGTTGGATAACATCAAGTCAAAGTAAAGCTTTTTGCAGATGATAACGCAGTGCACCCTGGCTGCCTTTAGTTTCCAGGATGCTCAATTTCTGCAAAGAGACCTTCAATTACTCGCCCTATCTGAAGAAAAATTGCATATGGAGTTCAATCCAGGTACGTGTACAGACATCATGTAACACGATCAAAAAACTAAAATACCATCAACTGACACATTGCATGGTCACATACTAGAAACAGTCGACAGTGCCAAGTGCCTGCATGGGTATCAACTTAAGCAGTGATCTTAACCTGAAACGATTATATCAAAACGGTCTACTTCAAGCAACAAAACTCTTGGCTTCTTAAGGCCTAATAACACTAAATCAACAGGATGTGCTCGCCTGGTGCAGTAATTACACTAAATCAACAGGATGTGCTCGCCTGGTGCAGTCGAAAGTAGTTTTGTATTAAAGAGTGCCAATCTGTTTTTCTTTAAAAACTTTTTTTAGTGCAGTTTCCTGTTATTTATTGGCTGTAACTGTATTCTGGACATGTTGTTGATATTTGAAAATGCAGCTCATCATTTTTTTTTACAGTTTTTGATATACATTTAGACAGGGTATGAAATTGCAAGGGGTAAAAATAGTGTTGACCTTTGACCCGGTGTTAGTATACAACTGAAGAAATGTATTAAACCCCCTATTTCCTTGCTGATGTTTAATAGCAGACATGTTTATTTGCATGATAAAGTAAGTTTCCCAGAATTCTAACGAGGTTTGAGTTTTTAACAGGTTGTCAACATTCTAACTTTACTATGGAAGGGCAATGGAGACTCATTTATGCTATTATAACCTCTTAAAGCGCACTACCCAGCCATGCGCACTACCCAGTCATAAGATCAACTGCGTACAAACCACTAGTGGAGTATTTCTCCCAGTCTGAAGTCTTTATATTCAACACAATATAGACAATGTCTATATTGTGTTGAATATAAGGACTAAGATGGTCCAACGAAGAGCTGCCATTGGTTACAAAATGATTTCTCATATGAATATAGCACCCATATGCTTGACATTCTAAAATGACAATCTAGGAAAGACGTGTCTATTTTACAAAACTGTCTACGGACTAGTTGCCATCCAAGTGCCTACACCATGAGGCTATGTAGACATCCACTAGCCTTTCGTCAAATGCATACACGCGATGACTATAACAACTGTTCGTTTTTCTTGCTTGCTATGGTGCAATGGAACAATTTAACATTGCCATGCTACCTACCTTGGATTGAGTGAAGCTAACATCCACCAAGTACAATGCAATAAAACAATATATTTTATCATTTTAGACACTACACTGTTTTTTGTCGAACTTTTAACCCAATTAACATTTTCATCTTTGATTTAACCTTTATGTCTGGGTATCACTTGGAAAAGTGTGCAGATTTCTCTGACCACGACCGATAAAATGTTCTGTCACGCGTCTGTAAATCAGCAGTGAAACTGTGTGGTGACCGATTTATACGTGAACAACGAATATTAACATGACGCAGGAGAAGAAAGTAACAGGCTCTATCGTTTTTATTGATTTTGTTATGAGAAGTAATGTAGGATAGAAAACCATCATATACCATGTCTCTAAAACCCCATGATGAAAAAAATCAATAAAAAAATAATTTGACACATGTATTCACCGAAATAGAAGGAACTCATACAGGTATGTGAGTGTTTCCATCCCCACTACCCCCCACCCACACCCACACACCCACCGAGTACTGAATACTATCAAATATAAAGCTGAGTACTGAATACTCCCTTCGTTTTAGATGTAAATAGTACTGAATACTATTTAACATGGATAACCCGAGTACTGAATACTATTTTAAACCGGGCCGTGGGTACTGAAAACTCTCTAAATTTGCCTTGAATACTGCTTACCAAAAGGGAGGGAAACAGCCCCAGATATGCGCTAGTATTGGGTTATGCCTCGTTTGTAACTGTAATTTAAATATTTCATCATATCACGGTTATTATACCCTTATCCTATTTCAGAATCCTCTTAACGAAGTGTTCCAATCAATAAACGAGACAGCGTAAGTCGAGCGCCCTGTTCTTCAACACCTCTTGTTTATTAAGGGGAACTAAAATAATTGCATTTTACCTTGGAGAAAATAAAGAAAAGAAAAAATGCATTATTTTGGTGTGCAATAAATCATTCAGCAAATTAATTGTTTTAGCTTGTCATGGTGTCAAAAAATCGTCCAAAAAATACAAACTTTATTATGTTATGATAATTTATAAATAAGATGAAACAGCATGCCATTTTAAAGCATATCAAAATGCAAATGTACTTGAATTCCCCATGTAAGAATGCATAAGACATGTGTATTATGCATTATCACGTGTTTAATAAGACGGAAAATTAATTGTTATTCACTTCTATTTAAGAACATCGAGGCGTAGATGTTACAACCTCGTCAATATGAATGATGACGTTTACGTGACCCGCGCCTTACGTAGTTTGCGACTATTGTCATGAAGTGAGAGGGTCTGTGTACGCTCTACTGGCAAAAAAATGCTCTTATAACAATGAGGAGAGGTGGAGGTTGGGGCAGAAGGTGGAATTTCAGATATGGATGGTTTTCCGTGCTTCTAAGGTGCGTCCAGAAGAAACTCGTCCGTGTTTCTAAAGCCATCCAATAGGGTGGTGATCTCAACGGTTACCAAGGAGACGGACCCCTGGGCTGATGATGTTTGGCTTCTAAAAGCGCACTACCCAGTATGTTTGGATGGTTGTATCGAAGTAAGTGTATATATGGTTATTGGGTAGCGTTCTCATAGGTTACGAAGTTATAACCCATGGGATATGTTCCCAGGGATGGGGACAGACCCCGGGGCCGATTCTGGTTGGATGGATGTATCTCTCTGTTAATGCCCAGTAAGTGTATATGGTTATAGGATGGGGATCTTACCGGTGTCCAAACAAGTTATGACCCGGGGCCTAATAACTCTAGGGCAGGAGTCAGTGGCGAATTGTCAAAAGAAGTTTTAAATATTTTGCATTTTTTAATCATCAATCCACTCACCAACTTTCAGCCGACTAGGACTATTTGTTATATTTACGAAGCTATTCAGCTTTATTGAAAAAGTGACCCAATCCTCCGGCCCCACCCACTGGCGGTATGATCGTTAAGCACATCTATAGACATAGAGCAGTCACATGCTATAGTACCAAGTCCGCATTGTGAATGGTGTAGGTCAATACTAAAGATGAATGAAGGTGCGAGAGTGTTCACAAGGCAAACATATGGCATTTTTTAAGCAAAACAAGGGCCATAACTCTGGTGTCACTTGTCTGGACTTTCATCGATACAAAGACACCGACACAGTTTGGCAAAGATCAAATAATAAACAAGGTGCAAGTGAGTGTTCACAAGGCGGAACATGTCATTATTCAGCAAAACAAGAGGAACAGAAGGTGATGAATACACTACCTTAAATTCTAAGTCAAACAAAGGGCCATAATTCTGTAATAAATTAGGCAATCAACAACCGGTGTTGTACAAGGGCATAATGTCATCAGTTTTTATGTGTATATGTGTTTGGGAACAGCCCATTCAAAACTGTTTGAGGAATGCAAGTAATAAAAATGTGTTAACCCGGCTGGACGGGACGCGACACGACAAGAATGTGTTAACGAGACACAACATATATAGCCCCCACCTCATTTTGTGAAAGCTTGGGTATAATAACTGTAGTGTTACTTATTTGATCAGGCTGGTTTTTGAACTTGTCCAAGCTTTCATGTTTTAAAAACCTAGACAAGTTTGGTAAAGATCAAGTAATAAATGAAGATGCACAAGGCAATTATGGCATTTTTAAGTAAAACAAGGGCCATAACTCTGGTGTTACTGGTCCGATCCAGCTGGTCGAACTTACCCGAGTTGCCATTTTATTAACAAGCTGACCAAATTTGGTAAAGACCAAATAATAAATGAAGGTGCTAGAGTGTTCAAAAGGCGGATTATGGTATTTTCAGCAAAACAAGGGCCATAACTTTGGTGTTACTAATCCGATCTAGATTGTTTTCGAAATTGATCGAGTTTTCATTGATATTAACAATCTGGTGAAATATTATGAGATCAAATAATAAATGAAGGTGCTACTATGTTCACAAAGCAAAATATGGCAGTTTTCAACAAAACGAGGGCCATAACTCGTTTCTAATTCAATCTGGCTGGTTTTCAAACTGTCCCGAGTTTTCATCAATATTAAAAATTCTGTCAAATTTGGTAAAGATCAAATAATAAAGGAAGGTGCAGTGCTACACAGGAAGGAAAAGCGAAGTTTTTGTTATATAGTAATATTTTTCTTTATACAGGAATGTTTTTCTGTTATATAGGAAAGCTTTTCTGTTAAAAGGGAGCTTTTCTATTATATAGGGAGCTTTTCTACTAACGGCTCATTATAACAAAAGGAGACTAAAATAGGATATACTTTTTATTCAAATAACTTGTAAAATATCAACAGAACAGCATCATAATATTCAAATAATTTAGAATATTTTTTGTACATTCAACAACCAACGTAATTGTGACAAATAAAACATGGATATTTAAAGTAGCTATCCCGCCAACAACAGCCAAATTTTACAACATAGGTACATCGTTTCTAAACATATTGACGATGAGGTATATATATAATTTACCTACTTTGAGAATCCAAACTCAATAGACACAATATAAATGGCTTTAACCAGCTGGACCAAACCAAAAATCTGTAGTGTCGAATTAAGTGTTTCCAACTCATAATTGATTTCATGCATATACAATCACCGGTATTTTTAGAACCCGTGAATAAACCTATACTTGTAATAGGCACATATACATTATTATATGACCTGAACACTTGGCTAGTTTTGATAAATGGTTTTGCAGGTGTAATGTTGCCGTTATTTGGTGGGTTAGTTTCTTTAAATACATTAATATCATAAGAATTCCACATATTCAAACTGCTTGCCTACATCACCAAGCAGAATCAATTTTATGGAATGTGTTTTTTCAAAATTTGGTTTATCTTGTCCAAGTTGAAAAGTTTGAAAGCGTCTCCGTGGCCGAGGTGTTAACAACGTTGTAAACATTCTCACCTCTCACTGCTGCAGGTTCGAATCCCACTGGGAGCTCGACTTGTGAGTGAGGAAGTGTCGATTCTTACGGATGACGGGAGGTGTACAATACTGGTTCTACCCAGGAAAAATGGGTGGTTTGCCTGTCATATATAACCTTACATGTGTTGAAAATGACGTAAATCACCATACAAACAATCAAACAAACCAAATAGTTTGTGAGAAACAGAGACGAACAAATAGGTCATAACTGTTTAAATGAAAATATTGACCGGCTGATGCAATTTATCCCATAGAAGGAAATAATTTTGTAAATTAGATAAAATATACACAAACGCTGAACATGCATACATCAGTTTTTATATATTCATTATCAAGACCATGTATCACAGACAGACAGGTAAACAGGAGACCATAACACAGGCAAAGCAACTGTCTCCTATAGTTTGGTGGTGATAACAATTTGCCTGAACGTCTTATATTTCTAAACAAAATATAAAAAAAAAAAAAAGAGTACATTTTCATTGGAATATGTTACAAATCTAGAATGATTTTAAATGTTATTATTTGGTCCTTTGAAAACTATCAGATTAAAAGACGACGATAATATGGTCATTTCAGCTTCTTATTTGTTTCATGACAATCGGTTGAAAACTGTGGGAGCTTTGCAACAAATAAGGGCAGTAACTCTGTGAAACAAGAGCATAGGAGTGGATGCAGACGCTTGTCTGTAAAAAGTAAATTAGAAAAATTTAATTCACTGCGAATAGGGAATGTTTGTAATAGTCTTAAGAAATATAATGTCCTTACAAAGAAGCAAGCAGAATCAGTTTTACATAATGTCTTTTAAATTTTATGTAATGTCTATTCAATTTTATGTAATTTCTTTTCAAAGACGCCAGTTTCCACCAAACAGAATCAATTTTATGGAATGTATTTTCAAGTTTATGTAATGTTTTTTTAAAGACCTCAGTTTCCATCAAGCAGAATCAGTTTTATGTAATGTCTTTTAAATTTTATGTAATGTCTTTTCAAAGATGCCAGTTTCCATCACATAGAATCTATTTTAGGAATGTGTGTTTTTTTCAATTTTATGTAATGTCTTTTCAAGACACTAGTTTCCACCAAGCAAAATAAATCTGACGTAATGTATTCTGAATTTTATGTAATTCCTTTTCAAAGACACCAGTTTCCACCAAGCAGATAAACTTTGTTAAAAGTCTCTAAAAAATCACCCGCTTCGACTAGACAATATCAACATCAAATGCCAGTTTTAGCCAGACAGTATCAATCTTGTAAGTGTTTCAAGGCTAAGGTCTCTGGGATGAAGATGTTTCCGTAGAATCTACAATCCTGTTACTGTTTCAGTTTGAAGACTCTAGCAGTGGGACTTCTGTTTTCTCTGTCATCAGCTTCTTAGTTTCCATCATCCTGAAATTCAAACAAATGATTCACCAAAATTTACCGAAGAAAGATAACCAGCAAAGATGCCATACAAAAGATTGTTTCAGATATTTTTATACATTTCTGAAGAATGGGTAGGTTTTTAGTGAGCTGAAAGGTAGAATAGTGGGAGAGAAGAAAATGTATGATAGAGTAAAGCAAGGACAATGGAGAGAGAATAGTGAGGAAGAGAGGAAAACAAGGACAATGGAGAGAGATACTAGCAAGGGAGAGAGGAAAACAATGGCAAGAGATAGCGAATAGCAAGGTAGAAAGAAAAGCAAGGGCATGGGAAAGAGAATACTAAGGCAGAGAGGAAAGCAGACAATGAAGGAATAGTGAGGGAGAGAGGGGAAGCAACGGGAAACGAGGAAGAATAGAAGTGAAAGGGGAAAGCAAAGGCAATGGAGAGAAAAATGTGAGGGAGAGAGGAAAGCAATGGCAGAGGAAGAATAGCAAGTGAAAGGGGAAAGCAAAGGCAATGGAGAGAAAAATGTGAGGGAGAGAGGAAAGCAAGAACAAGGGTGGGGTTGTGGGAGAAAGCAAGGGAGAGAGGAAAGTGAGGGAGAGAGAATATAATAGGAGATAGTTAAGCATGGCTTATAGTAAAGCAAGCATGGAAGAGAGGAAAGCAGGGGCATGGAGAGAATAGCAAGGGAGAAAGTAAAGTGTGAGAGAGAGTAAAGCATGGGGGAGAGGAAAGCATGGGAGAGAGTAAAGCATGGGGGAGAGGAAAGCATGGGAGAGAGTAAAGCATGGGGGAGAGGAAAGCAAAAGTGAGGAAAGCAAGCGAGAGAGAAAAACAACATTTAGGATTACTGTTCTGTGTTCTTACTATTGAATACAACTTTCTATTTCTATAACATGCCCAAGTTCAGCTTCCCATCTGATGAAGTGGAACACAAAATTAAGACCAACAGTGAACCCTATCTACTATTGTTTCTCTCTGCCCTGTCTCGTTATGTTGACATTGTGTCACTTTTCACAACTTTAATGTTGATTCATGAAATATTCTATTTACTCACATGTTTCTAATTCTTGACACTGCGTCGTTTGTATCAGTATCGTTGAAATTACAATTAAAGCTACTGTCGCCGCCAAAGGAACCTAAAGTCCCGCCAAAAGTTGGTGTGCTGGATCTCCGCGCATCATCTTCTGCTTCCATGGCAAACGTGTCCTCATTGGCCGACAGCATCTGGCCCGCCACACCATTTGTGGCTTTCCTGATAGGAGAGTAATTCAGAGACATATCCGAAGATTGACCAAAGAGGGACTGAATTCTATCGAGCTGTGAAGGGTGACCACTCGACTGTAACGATTTGAGTTCTGCAGCTGAAATTAAATAAACCTTAAAAAACAGGATATGTTTCAATCCACTATTGGATATACATTCAAACTTGTATTAAGCGACCACTCCAGGGAGAGTATAAAAATGGTCGCTTAATAAAACAGTCGTTGAATAGAACAAATATAAAAACGTATTCAAAAATAGCAAAATCCGAATTTGAGCATACTTATAAAGTACAATGACGAAAGCGAAAGTAAATATTCAGCTGAAAATTACATTGTAAATGCATGTTTTATGATACATTTGTCTGGGAAAATCATTTCAAATGTTTATTTCTCACAAGATTGTGTAGATCTTATTTAATTGAAGTCATCTGTTGAACATTTTTCAGTAATTTTGCGTGAGACGCTTAATGCACTTAAAATATAGAAGGAAAATGATCCGAGAGGTGTGGGGTTGTGATCCGAGGGGTGTGGGGTTGTGATCCGAGGGGTGTGGGGTTGTGATCCAAGGGGTGTGGGGTTGCTCAAAAGTGGTCACATAAGACAACTGATCGCTGAATACACGTGGTCGCATGAGCAAGTTTGACTGTACTGTAATATTGGGAAACTAAGTTGAAGAGCAGAATTCCACTTAATCGCATAACATCATTATGGCACTTGTCTTTATGAATTCTTAACAGTAAAAACGTGTGATGTTTCATTGTTTTCAATTATTTTAAGGGGATTCTGAAATATAATGACCTTTAAATTTAAAAAAATATTTAAGTTGACAAGCTTAAATACAAAACTGTATGTGGTACATATATATATACATGTACTCATCTATGAAAGATAAACAACTATTTTTTTCAAACTCTGATGTCTGTCTGGTGAAGTTGTTGGGATGGGGTAAAATTCTTAATATTTTAATTATGTCTTAAATGTAACACTTGGGAATTTGCAATGGCACATCATCAGACTGGCTCTAGTTAACTATTATTACTATTATATACCGCTTACCAAATGATGATCCAGGATCAATGGGGGCGTTGGTATTGGTATTGGTATCGGTCATTGATAAGACAGTTGTTGGTTGTATTGCCATGGTAACAGGTGGGTGAACAATTTCTGATTGGATGGTAGATGTGGTTCTGTTGACGTCATCAACCTAAAGTTTTCAAGATGGTGGATGATTATGTTGGTAATTATTGATGACAGTGGCCAAAAAAGGCCTAACAACCTTATACATTAACAGACAGATAACTTCAAAAACAAAATCCCAGGCAAGAAGAGAAATCCAGCAAATACGTCATAATCTTTTATAGTTAGTAGTGATGATATGTTAGAACTTTAACGGCGGTCAGCATAACAATCTAGGAAAGGTTGAGCACACAAGCGTATTTTTATAGAAATTCAAGGTTTAAGGCGAAATAACTCTGGTTAAAAATGCCCCAACCCAAATTTGTTAGGAGTTTTTGCACAGAAGCTTATTTTTACATAAATTAAAATTTCTAAGGGACTTAACTCTGGTAAAAAGTAGTTGTATTTTTGTTCAAATTGACCTTCTTTGAAGCGGCAATATAAGCAGTACAATGGTACTTGAAAACAAATATTTCCCCCTATAGCATGCCCATGGCTGCTATTTTTGACCCAAGGGTCAACATTTTAACATACTTGGAGGAAGACCAAAAGCCAGTGCTACATGCAAATCTCTAGGTTTTCAGTGTAGGTTTTTGAAAAGAATTGTTGTTTTTTTGTGTATTTCTTACAGTTTTCCCTATATAACCATATGTTAACTCTTTCGCTGCCAAATTAATAGGCAAATGTACTACCCAGTGCCAAATATGTTTACAGAGATCCCTGATAATTGGGTGTAATTGGGAAAACGGCCATAACTTCGTTATTTAAAGACATATCAACTTCAAATTTAAACAGGACATAGATATATACATACACTTCAATAATATATCAAAAAAATAATTTCTACTTCAAAGCATGATATTATTTAATTATATAATTAACAAAATTAAAATATCATAATTTTATCATTTATATCAGTTTAATTAGGTGAATATATGTAAATATCAAAAGAAAATATCACTAATTTCTTCGTCAGAATCTGTTTCATAATCGCCACCTTCACCGTCGCTGTCGTAGCAAATCATTTGCAGAACTTGCGCTTCTGTAAATGTTGGCCCCTTTTTTAAGGAAGCCATTTTGTGTGTCGAAATCCCTATACAATTAGTCCTTTTATTTACGTTTTTACATACACATATGCCGAAATTCCTTCGATTAAAATTAGTTTCTTGCAAACAAAGAACCTCGTTTTAAAATTGGGGGAATTCCCCGTGTCGTTGTTAGGAAAACAGTGTCATATGAATAGCACAAAATATTTGACGTACCAGGGCGACAAAAGTGGCCTTCAGCAGTCTGCCTAGCAGTCGACAAAAGTCGCCATCGGCAGCCAAAGGGTTAAGCATGTGACTCCTCAAGAAGAGTCATTTATGAACTGAGGGTCATCATGTGACCAAACATGGTAGTGGACTATAAGCCAATACCTTGCGCAACAGATAAGAGTTATTATGACCCACTGTTTCAGAGAAGATTTCTGATGATAGGAGAAATCTTCCCATGAAATTTCATTTTAATACCTTTAACAAAACTAAAGTTATTGAATAGTAACAGTGACCTTGACCCAAGTAACCCAAAGATCAATCCCAAGCTTCCTTTTGATATGTCGAATACAATAAATTATACCTGACATGTTATCTTGATACTTTAAACAAAACTTAAATTATAGAATGGAAAATATTTTATATTTAAGGCACTATTCCCTCCAAATAATGGCAAAATTACACTACAAAATCATTTATCCAAACCCTATCCAGGTCTTCAGGTCATAACATAACCTATATGTGTCGACTAAAACTATAGGTTTATTCACTGGTACTAAAAAATATCCAAGATTGAAAGGCGGAAAATGAATGCTGAGCTGGTAACTCTTAATTCAACGTTCCAGTTTAGTGTTTGGGCTTATATTGTGTCTGATGAGTTCGGATTTTCAAAATATGTAAGTTATCGTGTCACCTGCGTAGCATGACAGACACTTAGGGATCACTTTGTCTGTCGTCCGTCACACTTTAACCTGCAACCTAAGCTTGGCCATAACTTGAAAGGTATTTGACCTATGTTCATAAAACAGCACACACATGTTCATCTTACTTCAAGGAATGTTGTTAAACATGTCCAATAACTCTGACTTTCATTTTGGCAGAGTTATGCCCCTTTTCATAAAACTTTAACCTGCAACCTAACCAAGCTCATTACTGGAATTAGCACATGGCAGGTGACACAAGTGTTCCGTGGAACATCCTTCTAGTATATATAACTTGTGTCATCATTAGGTTTAGTAACGGTGTACATCTGTTGTAAACTTTGCCTGCTGCTGGTAGACTGCTTCACTGCGCATGTACTGTTTCACTCAAACAAGCGACAGTCAAAGACTGATTTCTTTGCCGTCTTTGCCGTAAATTACGGCTAAATAAAGCGCATTCCAACCACAATCGTGGCCAAGCGTCTGTTCTACGTTCTATAAAAAGATATACATGTATTGGGATTTCACTGAATATTGTTTACATCATGCAGACGCGTCACTTACATCAAGGAATTAAGGTGGCGGGATATCTATAAACTGTGAAAATGGCTACGCCTATAAAACAAGCAAGTAAACATAATGGCCGACTTCTACAGTCGTTTATATTAAACACTGGGTAGCAGTCTAGGGACTTTAATGATTTTTCCATTAATGCAACACTGACCTTGACCCAAGTAACCTACAAAGCAATCTAAAGTTTCCTTTTAACATGAAGAATCTATACAAGAATTTTCATCTTGATACCTTTAACCAAACCAGTTATCGAGACGAAAATATCAGACGAGACAGACATGGCAAGAAGGGCAGCAACTCTGTCAAAAATCACTTGAATGGAACGCCTGACGATGTGTGCTGCTGATACAGGAGCTTACAAACATAGTCTACGCTAAAGCCCCTCTTCGAAAATACATCACTCTCTTCGATAATATACCCCTCTTCGAAAATATACCACTCTCTTCAAAAATATACCACTCTTTTCGAAAATGTACCACTCTCTTCGAAAATATACCCCTCTCTTCGAAAATGTACCCCTCTCTTCGAAAATGTACCACTCCCTTCGAAAATGTACCCCTCTCTTCGAAAATGTACCCCTCTCTTCGAAAATATACCCCTCTCTTCGAAAATGTACCACTCTCTTCGAAAATATACCCCTCTCTTCGAAAATGTACCACTCTCTTCGAAAATGTACCACTCTCTTCGAAAATATACCCCTCTTTTTGAAAAATATCTCTTCGAAAATATACCCCTCTCTTTGAAAATATACCCCTCTCTTCGAGTATGAACCCCTCTCTTGAAAATATACCCCTCTCTTCGAATATGAATCCCTCTCTTGAAAATACACCCCTCTCTTCGAATATGAACCCCGTTCTTGAAAATATACCCCTCTCTTGAAAATATACCCCTCTTTTGAAAAAATACCTATCTTTGAAAATATACCCCCCTCTTCGAAAATATATCCCTATCTTCCTCGAAGTAAATATAACCAATAATCAGGCATGTCAACTATACAAGTATTTGTAAATCATCAAGTTTAGCAATACCTTAGATTCAATGATGGACACCCTGTTTTCCAGCAGCACCATCCTGGCCATCAAATTGTCTACTTTATCTTGCACAGGCTTCAAGTACGCTTCCAAGTTCATGGCTGACGACTGCCTCACTTCCTTCAATGTTGTGTCAAACTTTACCACATGTTCCGTCAAAACTTCTATCGTCTACAACGGAAAAAGTCTTAACTCTTTATTTATTAAATTCCCGTTCTTTGGGTCCTGGGTATATTTTAATGGAATAGCTTTAAAACAACAGGGGTCCATTTCACTAAACTGCTTACAATAGTTTTAATCGTAAATCAAATTCTTAAATTCTTTTTTGCTTTTGGAAATAAAGAAATAATTAAATAACGAAAATTGCATTATATTTTCTAATACATTCGCATTTTTGCAATATCTTCACAAATTTTTGGTTACCTTGAATGCCAGCAAAAGTATATGAGCTGGTGCTTAATATGGACTTTCTATCAATATTTCGTAAGAAGTTTGGTGAAACAGGCCTCAGCATTTAAGTATTTTTGACATTTTGTAAGGATACAACTTGTATTACCTGAGTATTATTAGTTAGGGGAATATTCCAATACATCCTGATGGAAATCTGTGTAACAATTAATCACCATTTCTAAGCGATGTTGATAGATATAATTGCAATTATAGTAAACAGAAGTTTGGTGGGGCTTCTTCCACGTAAAGTCCTTGTTGCTGGGACAGCATAAAATCAAGAAATCTCAAACAATTTCTGTTAGTCTGAATTTTGTGCTATAAAACTTTCAAGAGTACCTATATTAATTTACATTTAGCCAACATATAAAAAACATTTTTGAAAAAGAAATGTTTTTTTTAAAGTTATGATGCAGCAAAACTTGCATTAAATTGCCCTATCAAAAGACGTGAACTTTTTATTTCTGTACCAATTTTGAAGGTATTTTTATTTACCACTTAAAATGTCACTGACATACATCTTATTTAGGTACTAGTTGAACTTTATCTTTTAAAGTCCCAAACTGTAGGTTACTTACTTGATACAGGTTTGTGATCTGTGACTGCACCTCGGGTTCTGACTGAGGCACTGGGGCGTGCAACACGGAGTCACTGGTTGGGGCTCGTATCTCCATAATGCTTACATCATCCATTTGGCCTGAGTAAAATGTGAAATATTAGTCATTTTAAACTAATTTTTTCCCTTTCAAATATCCCAATTTAGTCCCATATAGAAACCCATGATAAAAAAACTTACAAGGCAATATTTTCAAGGTATTATTTTTAAACTTGTCTAAACTTTCATTGATATAAATACTCTGGTTAAGTTTCGTAAAGATCAGATGCAAAACAAAGGCACACCTGGCTTTATACCAGATATCGTCATTTTTATATTGGTTCTTTAATATATCTAAACTAGTCATGTGACCATTACTAAATATAGACTAAATTGGGCCGGTCGTCTGAGTTGAATGTAGTAGTTATCGTCATGTTCTGTTTAATACCGAATAATCCATGTTAGGGCCGATGAAAACATGTGTAGTTATTAAATGAAACATAAATATACCATTGCACATGAATACACAAAAGAAATATCTAGAAAAATATTATATCTACAATTTTAAAATGTTTTTTCAACTGTAGGTATCGGATGTAGTTTACTTCCGTCTCGACGTTTCCATAATTTAAAGGGAAATAACTGTCCGCAAATTTAAATCTAGTTGTCTCCCTTGGCTGAAAATGTTTAGCACATGCTTTTAGTTTTTTGGGCATGTCAAATTGATTCAATGGTTCGACCATTGAAAAGGAAATTTTCCTGCGCATGCGCATTAGCGTGTGATTCCCCCGATTGTGTTTTGTTTATAACAGTATTTATATAGGTAAACGAGTTGGTCTGAGAGTGTATGTTAACATTTCTAAACTATTTTTTCCTCTCCAATCTTCTGATGATAGTGTGTAGTGATTTGTAAAGTGGGGTTGAAAAATAATCACAACATCGAGCGTTTTATTGATAATAACGAAATCTGGTGAACGACGATAACTGGTACACAACCAGTAGAGTATTCACAAGGCAAAATATAGCATTTTTCATTTAAGAATGAATGACTCCTGTAACCCTACCTCTAGGCATACTG
This sequence comes from Cyrtodaria siliqua, assembly GCA_037043455.1. Taxonomy (NCBI): domain Eukaryota; kingdom Metazoa; phylum Mollusca; class Bivalvia; order Adapedonta; family Hiatellidae; genus Cyrtodaria; species Cyrtodaria siliqua. The sequence continues at coordinate 102,462 of JAWPHD010002563.1, forward strand.
ACCACCTCCACAGAGTTGGTACACACTCTAGATATACTTGGCGTGTTAATGCACATGTGAGTTGGCCTCATCAGGTGTTCAGGCGACCCATCGTTGGTGAACCTGTTTGCTGGTAGCGCAGTGTCTGAATGGGACCTTTCTGGTGGTGACTGGACTGACACGTGCCGCACGGCTCTGAAATTTGTTCGTGATGACAGAGCCGACACCTGTCTGGGCATGTCTTCACCTTCACCATGTAAGTGACTCTGACCTAGTTCATCTATACTATCTCTTGGGGAATGGGAAACACGACTACCTGCAAAATGTATAAATATATATATCTCTAACAGACTATTTAGATAAATAATCAAGGATAGTCTCGGCCTTCCAAGACCGTATCATGCACATGTCTTACTTACAAATATCGATCTGGGTAGATTAGGCCAATTAAAGCGCCCACTAGAGATTTATAGCCCAATTTATCCGCGCGTTTTTTTGTGCGCGCATAAATTCTACCTTTGCATGACGTCATGTTGTAAATAAACTTACAACATCAATTGTTGATGCACCAGTTAAACTTTTTAACGTCACTTGCTGCTTCTCATAAATTAAAAATAAGAAATTAACGAAGTAAATTGAAAATATGTGTTTTTTTGAAAGTCTCGTAGAAGCTCTCAAAATCTCACCAAACGTTTGGGGAGATTTCAAACGTCCGATTTTCCCCCAGGCCCTGGTTCTGGATCCAGTAGCATCTGTAGCATAGCGAAACAAAGAAATCAGAAGCGGGCCGGGTGACCGAAGCTAAGGCTGAATACAAAACAATTGCTAAGTCTAGTCCTTCAAGTTTTTTTAGTATGAACTTCTGAGGCAGAAAAAACAAGTTTTAAGAAAAAGGTTTCCACTTCCCCACCCCACTCAAGTTTTAGTGCAAATTTTAAAACAATACAGAATCCCAAGTAAGAACTATGTAAGTAATATGGGAAAACTTCAGTGTACAATAAATGTTTATGATCTGCAGAACCGAAAAACACTCTTTTTTTAAATGGTTACAAGTCCTTTGTTGCTGAAATCTAAATAATGTCAAGAAATTTATGTTGGGATAAACATTGCCTGTTATCCTTACCAACATTACCTGTTTGACCTTTATGTCCGACCACGTGTCGGATAGTGTTGGTGTGACTTATTGCTTTGGCCACGTGTCTCAAAGGTGGACTGACTGGTTCCGTCACAAGCTCGTTGACGACATGTGGGGGTTGACATGGAGGCGACTGAAGGTGGGATGTAGTGCTGTCCTGTTGTCTGGGTGAACTTTTACCCGCGCTTTTTGTCTTCGGCACACCTGCTGAAAAATAAGAAAGAAAAGAAAAGACAAAGTCAGAAACTGTTGGCAACTTCATTCAAACAAAATATTTTCATTCTCATAACTGCATCGCATAGTTTTTGTGTTTATTAATAAATGCCTACGAAACAATAGTTTCTATTTTATGCTAAGAAATTTGGATTAAGGGTGAAACAAAAAATCATGAGATATCACTTTTATTTAAAGAACTTCATTTCTAAAATTTCAAAAATGTTAGAACTTTTTTCAAAGTTTCAATAAGGGCTGCCAGAGAACATTATAAATACTGTTTATGCTAGCCAGATACGCAGGATAGTAGGGACATGGGTAAAAACTGAAAAAATAGGGCATACTGATAATGCACTTACACGGTAACTTGGCAAGTAACTTTGAATTTCAATTGTATTTCGGTGAGTGAAAGAAAAGGATTTATGCAAGCCTCTGGTGAGTATTTATCGCTTTTGGACATAAGCTAAAATACATCTGAAATTTGAAGTTACTAAACATATATTTTTTTTATCATGAAACTGTTTTAAATAGCATAATATACCTGAAAAAACAATGCAGTCAAAATACAAATGGAGAATTTTTTTGTCAAGGGAAGTAACTTTGGCAAAAATGTTTTCATCTTTTAAGTACAATTATATTAATAATAATGCAAGATAATGTATTGCATTCCTAAATTAATAAGTATAAAAAATATTGTATATATATGTAGTTCAGATGGTTGATTTGTGACTATTAAAGTCATCAAGCAATACCATGTGTAACCAACTAGCGCTGGTGGAAAATATTAATATAGTAGGAAGTAGCTGTATTTGTATAATAGAAACATAAGTCGCATGATAAAATAGGGTTTGTGAAGGTAACACACAACAGAACTCAATAGATCAAGTTTAAATTTAGTGTGACCTTGACCTTGACCTTCTGACCCAAAATATAACAGGCCTCTAAAAAAAACACCAATGTTTCACAGATATATATATACGTAATACCTTATATTATGAAGAAACCATTTTTAAAGTAAAGTATGGGTCAAATGTAACAGTCAACCTTTACCTTTGACCTCCAGAAAATGAAAATCTAGTAGACCTTCAACTTTAACCTAACAACCCCCAGACAACGGGCATCTTGTAGACCTTCAACATCTGACCAATTCCAACTAGAGCATGCTAGTAATGTATAATATATTATTGAGTGACCTCGTTATTTAGTAAACATACCTAACGATAAGTGCTTCATCTCTGCAGCTGATCGTGGTCTCACACCAGTCTGCAATAGTAAAGGTATACAGAGCAATGTGGTCTCACACCAGTATGTAATAGTAAAGGTATATAGAGAAGTGTGGTCTCAAACCAGTCTGCAATAGTTAAGGTATATAGAGCAATGTGGTCTCACACAAGTCTGCAATAGTAAAGTTATATAGAGCAGTGTGGTCTCACACCAATCTACAATAGTAGAGGTACTAGTATATAGAGCAGTGTGGTTTCACACCAGCCTATAAAAGTAGAGGTACTAGTATAGAGAGCAGTGTGGTCTCACACCAGTCTACAATAGTAAAGGTATATAGAGCAATGTGGTCTCACACCAGTCTACAATAGTTAAGGTACTAGTATATAGAGCAGTGTGGTCTCACACCAGTCTACAATAGTAAAGGTATATAGAGCAGTGAGGTCTCACACCAGTCTACAATAGTAAAGGTATATAGAGCAGTGTGGTCTCACACCAGTCTACAATAGTAAAGGTATATAGAGCAGTGAGGTCTCACACCAGTCTACAATAGTAAAGGTATATAGAGCAGTGTGGTCTCACACCAGTCTACAATAGTAAAGGTATATAGAGCAGTGAGGTCTCACACCAGTCTACAAATGGTAAAGGTATATAGAGCAGTGTGGTCTCACACCAGTCTGCAACCTTGGAGAAGTTGTACACACACTATATGAGTGTATGGAGGGACGACATATGTTCCAACAGCCAAAGCAATTCCTATATAAGCCCCACTTCATCAAAGCAGGGTATTATCATAATATTTATAAATAGGCAGTAGGCACTATTCCATTTCTACAGGTGAAATATTGGGATTTCTCAGTGAAAGAAAATTCATAATCGTCAAATACTAAAACCAAAATTCGAACACAAAAACAAAGTGAAACATTTCAGTTAAAATAACACACAAACTGATTTAAAATGAATAAATAGATTTTAACTGCTTGGTTCGATTAATTGGAATTCACGTGATGGTAGGCATGTTTTGTTCTTCCACGAATAAGCGGTTACGAGTGAGTGAAAGGAACCACATGCCTACCATCTGGTGAAGGATTTCTCTATAATCGATCCAAGCAGTTATAACTTAAGTAACCTATTTACTGCATTTTGTTACATTTTAAATCAGTAAATAAATAAACTCTATATAATGTCATGGAATGGATATTTCCTCACCTTCAGAGCAGTCTTGGATGGTGCTGGATTCAGCGCCATGTGTTTGTCTTTTACCAGTTGTAGTATGTCCGCACACATAATCACTTTACGCTCAACGAACCCTTTGGCAAAAAACTGTTCCTTTGTGATTGGGGGTTTGTAGGAGAACATATCCCGCAACACCTGTAGAAACGGAAGAAAGTCCTTCTTTTATTTTCATAGTCATGGATAATTTATGATCACCACTAGGATCAAATTCATGTTTTCTGTAGTATATATATCTGAGTCGTGACAATAAACTTTACTGGGTCAGTATATAAGCCATAGCCAGCTCAATAGTGTTGTGTTCTGTACGCATTTATAGAAGAAAGATGATCTAAAATGTACCTTTTTCTATTTATCTGTGAAAACAAACTGCCCCAGAGACACCAACTTGCCGCGAATTGGCTCTTGGCACGTTTTTCCAAAATATTTTACACACCCTGTTTGCAGATTTGCACACCCAAGTCTTGAATTTCTGCCTAATACACTGTGCCAGATTGCGCACAAATTCAATTTATGTCTTAACAAGACTTGTTTATATATTTCTATACCAACACCTGGTTTATATAGGAAATGCAGAATAAATTGCAAGGTTCATCAACACAGTTATTTAGAGCTGCCCCAGAGAGAGGGGAAGGATACATAGGAATCAGTGAACCTGCCCTACTCTTACTAACGAATAGCATGTTCAGAGGATTCACGTCATCATCTGATGGACATGGCTAATGGAAAGGGTCCTCCCCAAGAACATACCTATGAAACTGAGTGGAAAAACAGCTTTAGGATGACAAGAATGAAAAAGGTCCTTTATTCTGTAAGCAGGCTTTGAACCCACGCCAGGCAAAGTATGTTAGTATGTTGTTTTTTAGTGAAGACATGAAACCATGTACATTTGTATATGACACTAGCATAAAATATCATTTAAATTTGTATCAGTTTTTGCTTTTTACACATAAACTTTTATATTGATGAATCTGTCATCCGACCTGTCAACCAGTTCTATATCCTTGCCAAGTATCTATATTATATTATATATATATATACAGACTCTATATCTACCTTGTATAAAGACTCCATGAATTTTGCATCCAACTTGTCGACCAGTTCTATATCCTTGTCAAGTATCTATATTATATTATATATATATACAGACTCTATATCTACCTTGTATACAGCCTCCATGAATCTGGCATCCAACTTGTCGACCAGTTCTATATCCTTGCCAAGTATCTATATTATATTATATATTTATACAGATTCTATATCTACCTTGTATACAGCCTCCATGAATCTGGCATCCAACTTGTCGACCAGTTCTATATCCTTGCCAAGTATCTATATTATATTATATATATATACAGATTCTATATCTACCTTGTATACAGCCTCCATGAATCTGGCATCCGACCTGTCAACCAGTTCTATATCCTTGCCAAGTATCTATATTATATTATATATATATACAGATTCTATATCTACCTTGTATACAGCCTCCATGAAGCTGGCATCCAACTTGTCGACCAGTTCTATATCCTTGCCAAGTATCTATATTATAATATATATATATACAAATTCTATATCTACCTTGTATAAAGACTCCATGAATCTTGCATCCAACTTGTCGACCAGTTCTATATCCTTGCCAAGTATCTATATTATATTATATATATACAGATCTATATCTACCTTGTATATAGCCTCCATAAATCTGGCATCCGACTTGCCGAACAATACGATATCCTTGCCAAGTATCTATATATTATGATATATATCTACCTTGTATATAGCCTCCATGAATCTGGCATCCGACTTGCCAAACAATTCAATATCCTTGCCAAGTAACTTCTCAGCTAGCTCGGGACTGTAACTCGTGAATGCATAGTGGTATATCGGCAGGAAGGCGGTTGGTGTTCCTTCAGCAAAACTGTAAATGGTCTGTTAGTATTTTACACTTAACCTTAACATTTACATGTAAGTTGGTACGTAACATTTGTAGTCATATGCTGGTCTAATGTACATATCTTTATCACTAAAGAAGGAACGCGCATTGTCAAATTTATTTTCAGAAGTGTGATGAAGCTTGCTGTCATTGCCACAGAGGTTACAGTTTAAATTGTGTTAATTGGTTTATTTAAATGTTAAGATGACTGTGGTACTAGGTATTGATTTCAAATCAGCTATCTGGTGATTCGTTTAATATCCCAGGCAAATATGGTCAAGGTGGGGATGGGGCATACCCGGTGCATAAATCAGAAATTAAATTCCCCAAGGTAGGGAATAAGATCCTGTATCAACATTGGTAATATCTGATATTGATATTAGACAAACAATTTGACCCTGAGGAGGGAATTACACAATCAATTTGTACATTTATCTAATTCTCCAGGGTATGTCCATTGCCCCCAGTGGGGGAAAGCACTGATAGGTGCATACAACAGGACTAGACGGGTGTTCCGTGGAACACGTGTGTCGCCTGTCAGCGCTTTATCAGTATAACAAGATTTATTGGACCCTGATAAATGACCTTGACAAACTAGCCTGACTAAGTTTTCGTGAGGGAAAAAATGAGTATTTAATCCATATAATGACCTTCAGTGTGACCTTGACCTTTATGTTTTAGTATGGTCATGTCGATGTTGTCATGATGAGTACATATTGACAGTTAGATGAAGAGATATCAAGAAATGAGAAAGTTATAGCCAACGTTAAGTTTTCGTGATGAAAGAAATGAGTATTTAACCCATATAATGACCTTCAGTGTGACCTTGACCTTTATATTTTAGTATGGCCGTGCCGTTGTTGTAATGATGAGTATATGTTGAAAGTTTGATCAAGAAATATCAAGAAATGAGAAAGTTATAGGCAACAAGTTTTTGTGAAAAAAAAAATGACTATTTAACCCATATATAATGACCTTCAGTGTGACCTTGACCTTTATATTTTAGTATGATCATGACGATGTTGTCATGATGAGTATATGTTGAAAGTTTGATGAAGAAATATCAAGAAATGAGAAAGTTATAGCCAACATTAAGTTTTTGTGAAGAAAAAAATGAGTATATAACCCATATAATGACCTTCAGTGTGACCTTGACCTTTATATTTTAGTATGGCCATGTCGATGTTGTCATGATGAGTATATATTGAAGGTTTGATGAAGAAATATCAAGAAATGAGAAAGATGAAGCAAACGTTAAGTTTTCGTGAAGAAAGAAATGAGTATATAACCCATATAATGACCTTCAGTGTGACCTTGACCTTTATATTTTAGTATGGCTATGTCGATGTTGTCATGATGAGTATATATTGAAAGTTTGATGAAGAAATGAGGAAGTTAAAGCCAACGTTTAGTTTTTGTGAAGAAAAAAATGAGTATTTAACCCATATAATGACCTTCAGTGTAACCTTGACCTTTATATTTTAGTATGATCAGGACGATGTTGTCATGATAAGTATATGTTGAAAGTTTGATGAAGAAATATCAATAAATGAGAAAGTTATAGCCAACGTTAAGTTTTCGTGAAGAAAAAAATGAGTATTTAACCCATATAATGACCTTCACTGTGAGTAGATATTGAAAATTTGATGAAGAAATACCTTCAGTGTGACCATGACGTTGGTCATGTCGATGTTGTCATGATGAGTATATATTAAGTTCAGTGTGACCTTGACCTTTATATTTTAGTATGGTCATGTCGATGTTGTCATGATGAGTATATATTAAGTTCAGTGTGACCTTGACCTTTATATTTTAGTATGGTCATGTCGATGTTGTCATGATGAGTATATATTGAAAGTTTGTAAAGAAATATCAAGAACTGAGAAAGTTATAGCCAACGTTAAGTTTTTGTGACGGACTGACTGACAACAAAGTGATTCCTATGTATCGCATTTTTCTTCGGAAAGGCGACACAAAAAGTATTCAAGCAAAGTAAATTATAAGGCTATCTCTACAGCTACATTTAGTTGTCTATGTTCATATTGAACTTACCCTTGAACATCAAGGTCTTCTGCATATCTAATTGCTTTCAATTTCCCCCTTAACTTCTTGATGTTGTTGGATAGGTCACCAGTGGACATGATGCAACTAAAAGTTAAACAGTAATATGGTATCTAGTAATATTTTTGACAAGCTTCTATTTTATGGCAATTAGATAATAAATATGTGTGATATACATTTAAAAAGCCTAGTCATTTCCATACAAATAATTTAATTTGGGATCAACAAAACCATCAAAGGGTGCTTTCAGCATGTCAATTAGGCGTCGGTGTGATGGCCAAAACTTGCTTTTTTGCGGCGGGGAGCAAACTGCCTGCTGCAATGTTAACAGAATTGTATACCCAAAATTGAAGGTTGGTCAGATTTCTGGGCTAAAAATAGCACAAATGGCAGTCGAACAGCATTCAAATTATATGCCTTCCCGAAGATAAATAGTGCCTCCGGGTGTGCACGAACTGAATGTTATGAGAAGAACTGACTTAAACTAAGAAGATCTATATATGTAATAGGAAAACAGTAATATTCCAAATGGCATATCAATTGTGTCTATGGAATTTGCCTTGTTTAACCTAATAAAATTGTTGATCATACTGGGGGAAAATGGTCTGGTCACGGCATTCTTTTATTTGATTTTGCTTCAGACAGAACGTGAAAACAACATGATTATTGCTTTATTATGTATAAGTGTATACAGCAACAACTATTTCGAAAGTTATTTAGTGATTCACAATTTCAGTGAATTATTATTAATGATAAGACGGAATGAAGAAACATGTTTAAACACCAGTAGATTGTTGTGTTGGAATATAGCATATATAGAAATATTATGGTTATATCTCCTGTTTTAACGGATTAAAAACTTTCAAAGATTGTAGAGTTCAGGGTCTAGGGGCATTCTGGATCTGAACGCTATACCAATAGACAAGATCCAAAAATTGCAAGAACTCGCGTCGGACACTGTTCTTCCCCCATTTCTTATTCAGATTGTGTTTGTTACACAAACCCCGCCCCTTTCAGCACTTTGATTTTAATTGAATTGAATGTTGCTTTGATTTAATTAAGCTGTTGTTTAAAGGTTAATTGGCTCATCAATACACTAATTTAGCTTACTTAAAGCCACTCCAGAACTAATGGATTACCATGGTGTTTTAAAGTGCTAGAAGGATATACTCCGATATATATTACTGCCAAGTTTACATCCCCATATGAGGTGAGAATGAGTCTAAGGAAAAGTGAACTCTTTTATTTTGAAGATTTCTTTTTTTCTGTTCTGGATCTGGACGGCATAATCACATTATTAAATTATGCAATCACTGAGGGAGAGTTGCCCTGAAGCCCTTAGATGATGCAGCGCTTTTTTCGGAAATAGGTGAAGAGGCCCAGGCACTTCAATGGGGAAAAAAAATGTGAACTTTGAGATAAAGGGGGGAAAACGGGTGCAATTTTTTGAGATTAACATGTAATGGGAACAGAAATTGAAGACTTGGTTGAGCAAAATATGCCTTTCAGTTTGGAGCAGTTTAGGTGAAAAATGTACATTTTAGATAAACTTTCTTTGATGTATCCAAAACATAACATTATTGAGAAAGTATGAGCAGGGAAATGATGTTCCAAAATAAAAAAATAAAAAAAATAAGGATTTTTTTTCAGCCAAACAGGAAAAAGGTACCAAGGCTATTTCGCAAGCAGAAGAGACCGAATTTCGTCCTCTGTTTATGAAGGGGGAAAACATGTGAAGTGTAGCGCACAATATTATCATCAAGGTGGTTTCCCTCTATCGTTTCAGGAAAGAAAGTTTTTTATATTGTTCACTTTTGCATTGCTCTGCAATAAAACTTTTGCTATTGTTTGTCACTGATGTTTTTATTATTTTCCATTGATTCCAGACTAGCTGGGAACCTACTGTGCATTTCAGGGTACCTAGACGTCAAATATTAATGAATATTTTTTTATAAATTGCTATATGTTTTTATACTCGATATGGTTAGATAAAATTTACATTGTAAAAATAAAACATGGCAGCATTATTTTTAGCTATGTGTTGTCTGCGCATGACTTTTGTTAGCATTTGGATACATGTACCAAGTCAATCGTAGGCTATGCAACGTAGTGCTTTTGTTCAATGGTCAGCACCTCCAACAATCGATCGTACGTTACTTTATTTTGGAATGAAAACCGCTATATTTATTAAATAAAAGGAAGGTAATTAGTATAATGCATTTATATTTTGTTATTTACATCACTTTCAGTGTGTGTTTTTCAGTGTAACTGAAAAAAAGTACCATTCCTAATGGCAAACGGTATGTTTTCAGGGCTTTTTCTAGGTATCCAAGGGGCCGAAAAACGGACACGTTCCCACTGCAAAATAGCGTATTTTTTCCCCAATTGTTGAAAGTCCAATCTCAAAAAAAATAGTTGTTTTTTTGGTTTTACATGTATGATACAACATACTAATCAAAATAGGTGGTATGTTATTGATGTAACTAATCAATATAGGTGGTATGTTATTGATGTAACTAATCAATATAGGTGGTATGTTATTGATGTAACTAATCAATATAGGTGGTATGTTATTGATATAACTAATCATTGTAGGTGGTATGTTATTGATGTAACTAATCAATATAGGTGGTATGTTATTGATGTAACTAATTGATATAGGTGGTATGTTATTGATGTAACTAATCAATATAGGTGGTATGTTATTGATGTAACTAATCAATATAGATGGTATGTTATTGATGTAACTAATCAATATATGTAACTAATCAATATAGGTGGTATGTTATTGATGTAACTAATCAATATAGGTGGTATGTTATTGAAGTAACAGGGTTCCTAATTATGCCTTTTACCTCACCCTAACATACAAAATGTTGACGTAAACAATTCTCAATTTGGTCGTTTTTACGATAGAAATTTCCCAAATTTATAAGGGTCCTTTTCTCAAAATACTTGGAAAAAGCCCTAAAGCCCTGTTTTTTGCCTAGATCTTTTTTTAAGAGTGAAACTTTGAACAGAACAAGGGGAAAATATATTCTAATGAAATACTACAAGAAATGTATACACGGTAATCATAATGCGTTTGCAAAGTATTTAAGCATACAATATCATTATTTCAGAAATAAAGAGGGCGTTCTGTTCGGGAAACAAAACACTAAGAAAGGAAGAAAAGTTCTTAGTGCTGTTGTCGGTGGCAAATCAATATCAGAAGACAAGGTCATAAAAAATCAAAGCAGACCTAGACAGCCAACCAGCATCAAAGAAGAAAACAACATCTCTTGATAACAAGACAAAATTGTCCCCTAAAAAGCCGAAAACAGCACAAACAACAATTAAAAAATCAACTCTGTAAGAAATTACATGAGTGATGATGATGCTAATGATGATTTATGCTGTGTATGCCGAAAATTTAGACCGGACGCATTGAAAAACATTGGTTATGTTGAATTTACAAAGTGGGGACAATGCACCGTTCACGGCTGTGGTCATAACTATGCTGAATTCATAGAGGGCGCCTATATATTTACCGCGGACGTCATACAAAGCGGTATCTGGGTCAAAATTTGAGAATATAAATAAATAGTTTTAAAAAGAAACTTGTTAATAAACTTAAAGTTACTGGAGCTGATGGGGTCATTGTCGTATCGGGTACTACAGAAAGGTACCCGGGGTACATTTATGTATACAGAAACGTATCCGGAAATCTCTGAATTCCAGAACGGCCCCCAAATATACAGAAACATACAAACCGGACAAACAAGATCTCATTGGCAGAATTGAAACAATTTAGAGCTTGATAAAACAACTGCTTAAACAATATTGTTTATCATTAACTATTGTGCTATTGTTCTTAAAACATATTTAGGCTGCCATAGTTTGTAATAAAATACAGAGCGTATTGTCGTAAAACTGGAAGTTGTAAATCATCAAACCCCGCACAAAAAAGTAAAACAAATATGCAGCTTGTCATTCAAGAAGAGTGTGAGTGGTCAAATATTTAGACCAACTGCATTCCTTTAAGGCGGAGGCAACTGCTAGCGGCTTTTAAAAAGTAAATCGATTAAACTTTGTCAACAATGAAAGTTTCGTTTCCGTGAAGTAACAAAACGCGTTACGAGTTTTACGACACTGTATTTTCTCTCGGGTACATTTATGTATATTTGGGGGCCTTTCTGGATTTCGATGATTTTCGGGTACGTTTCTGTATACATAAATGTACCCCGGGTGCCTTTGTGTAGTACCCGGTACCCGGTACGACAATGACCCCATCAGCGTTACTGAATGGGGGTGTATTGACTGCCAGTCAATATTTTATCAATATTATCAATATTTAAACGAAGGTATTCTTGTATTAGTTCTTAAGGGCTCCAAAACCGAGGATATTGCTTTTGTTCGATACTAAAAAAAAATCCGAAAACTGTGACCAAAAATCACTGACCATTGGTCAAATGATTTTTTTAAATCATTCTACCGTAGAAAAATAGAATGTTCAGTCCACCATTTTGGTTTTTGGCCATCAATAACAATGTAAACATGTGGGGTCAAAATGATTTTTTGTCTGTGCAAAGCTTAGCGGATATCTACGGCAAGATTGCAAACAGATCCAGGAGCGTCTGTTTCCAGTTTATCTAATCGTATCAGGTGTGAAAGGAATAAAACAAAATCTCGTTTCATAAGCGTCGTCTACTCTATAGGCACACACGAAATCTGCGGACGCATAAACAATAGACATATAATGCAAGTAATCATTTCATTAAACCATGAACAGAAATAAATTAGTGATTAAATTGAATAAAATGATCGTATATATGCGAAATAAAGACATACATGTGTTCAAGAACGGGACGAATTTGATAAAATAAAAATGTTTCCCGCTCTTGATTTGGTACTTTTTCTTCTGGTAGTTAATCACGCAAAAGCTTGCTAAATTAATTAGCACACAAAAGTGTGCCTCTACTTCATGCAGATCAGGTGCTGATATAAAAATCTCCTTTTCCATTTATCCTTTGTGCTGTTTTCTTCCACTAGGTTAATAGGGACCTTGCTAGATTGCACATAGGGAGGACGAATTAAATGTATTAGCAGTGGCGCAGGAGCGTTTCAAATATTGAAGAGCTGTGGTGTGTGGTGTGCGAGTGGGGTCATGTAAGGGTAGGGCATTCAACTGAAGATTTTCAATATTTGATACCGTTGGAGAGGAGTAGGAGTGGGGCTAAATTGAATGATCTGTGGCAGTAACATTTAGGGGCAGTTACATTTTGGCACATAATTTAGCACATATTGGGTGTGGAATGTGAGGAGGGTGCTCTAATGTAACTTACTGTTCCGAGGCCAATGGTAAGCCTGTGGCTTCTCAGTGGAGGCATATCTCTTTGTTGGTTTAATGGTCGAGAGTGTGTACTGCGCAGGCTTGGGAAACAACTAGCATCACATAGTATTTGATTGTTATGCCAATATTTGTTTAGTCTACTCGTAAAGGCATTCACACTCGTGCTTGGGCAACACTGTCGGGTCCCTAATTCCAATCTTCCACCACCCTAATAATAAAGGATTTTTTTCTGCGTTCAGTTTTGGCTTGTTTTGTTTTTTTTTAAGTTTTAGGGTATTCCCTCTTGTTCTAATATATGTTGCTATAGAGAGAAAGTTTTGGATTATGTGAGATATCGAATCCTCTTAGGATATTAAAGACTTGCAGCATGTCTGCACGTAATACTTGCAGTATGTTTGCACGTAATATCCGATATTTGAGTGTAGGAATACCTAGGGATCTTAGCATTTCGTTATATTATTATATAGTTGTTTAAAGATGATAGCGTTTTTGTTGCCCTACGTTGAACATTTTCTATAGCGATTTGCTGCTTTTTTAAGTACGGGGACCAAACTGTACTGGCATATTCTAAATGGGGTCTTAATAAAGCTTTAAATAATGTCAAAAATATATTTTTGTCTATGTATGTAAATATTCTCATAATTATGCCTAGGTTTCTATTAGCCAAGGCTATTTTTGAGATAATGTGTGTGTTAAAGATAAGATTACTGTCAACTACCACCCTCAGATTCTTCTCGGAAACATTTGTAATCAAGTCCCTTCGAATTCCCCTGTCTTTCATAAAATTGTTCTCAGTAGTAATTGATTTGCCAATAGGCATTCTTTCACATTTTTTTGCATTAAATTCTAGATCTCAAGTTTTTGACCAGTCACAGAAATTGTCTAGTTCTTTGTAAGTTATTCCATGCTTCTTGGGAATTTATAACTGAGTATGTTTTAGTGTCATCACAGACCTAATAAATAACAAATATTATTTATTAGTATGTCTGTGGTATCATCTGCAAATAGCTTGACTACTGTTTCAGCTACCTCGGTTATAAAAACAAAGAAAAGGGTTGGACCTAACAAACTACCCTGAGGTACCCCACTGTATACTTTTTCGGATGTTGAGTGGTTTCAATTTATAACCACCGTTTGATATATGTCCCGCAGGAAGTCTTTCACCCAGTCCAAAACCTTCCATATAATACCGTTTCCTTTTAATTTATTTAGTAGCTTGTTATGTAGTAATGTGTCAAATGCTCTCCTAAAGTCGTAGAAAATAAATCACGCTAGCTCATGGCCACTATAAAATGCATCAGACCAATCTTCCAATACTTCTAATAATTGTAGAGGGCGGAATTCCACACGGACACAGTCAGGGTTGAGTCTTAATTGCCATAAAAAATATGCTCAGCCATCTAGGTAACATATCTGAATCTCTATGGACCGAAATAAATATAAACAACTCTAAAAAGCTGATCATAAGCTCATGCTGTCAACCTCACCCACATGATGATGTATCACTGGAGTCTCTTGGGCTCAATGAATGACAGAATCCCTAGTTCGCAAAATCAATAATCTAAACAATTATCATTGTCGGCGGTGATTTATCTTAGGCCGCATAAATTTGAATACCCAACATGTTATGTCTGGAAAACCTAATACCAACCAACAACTATTTAATATAATACAGAGATACAAGAACTAGTGTATTACGTCTCTGCGTAATAGGAGACCACGCACTCACAATACTCGAAATATATTATATTTTATTTTCTTGTTATGAAATTTGATTTTCGTATTGGTACATTTTTGAAACCGTATTCCAACATTCCTGCACAACAATTCCGTTCGATTTATTTTCGGATGAGCTATTTTCAACCTTGGTGCACGTCGATTTTTTCATTTAAAAAATAAATGTTGATGTACGAAATATTATACTAAGGAGCAATAGAAGTAGACAAGTCGAACAGGAAACAACCACGATGTTAATAGGAAGCAATACTTTTGAAACGGGTTGGCAATAGGACTACCGCCTTGGATCGGTCAGTGGCAAATAGACCGCTGGGAATTTAAACCATGTTCTAGGGTGCACCAAACATCGCACTTACCCTATTGTCATCCCAATAAAACGGGACATTGAAAACAAAAATCCCAACCAGGCTATATTCTGTAACAATCAAAGGATCATTAATAGGCAATACAAGTCTAACACATAGATGATCATGTATATATGACTATAAAACCATCGGTTATAAATTCCTGTGTAATATTCTAACGTATTTGAAACTAAGTGGTAAGTACGTCCGCTGACTAGGAGCTTAAAAACAAAAGCATAGACAGCTGCAATGCAAGTACTCAGTAACTTGGCAGAAGCCAGAGCAGCAAGAGAACAAACCATTAATGGTACGACAAGAAGTTCCTGGACAACCCAACACACAAAGACAACACTAAGCCTCAATCCTACAAACGACCCTTCCAGTGTCAACAAAATGAATGCATACACCTCCCCACCCACACACGCAAGGGGAAACTGAAATAAAAACACCAACATACTAAAAGCAACACATTGTAACCACAACTCAGATGAAATGGCCAACTAAAAACTGACCAGCCATCAAAAGCAAACATACTAAACGAAAAATTCAAAACCGCATTCACATCTATCACAAATGATTCCATAATGATACCATATAAAGGACCAACACATGCCAGACATCCACATAAAACTCAATGAAAATAAAACTCTGCTTGACAATATAACCCCTCACGGGGCCTCATACATGATCCATAACATAAACTGGCCACTTCTAAGCAAAATCAGATTCAGACTAGCTGCGAGAATCATAGCACTTATGGTGTGAACCTACCATACTAGCCGTACTATGGTATGTACCTACACTCATCCATGATTCTCATGTCTAGATTCAAACTGAACTTGTTCTACACATTTATTCGTCATAAAGGTGTCATATATTCAACAAAAACGTTTTATTATCCCGAGATGATCAGATGTGGCAGGTATAATGTATTTTGGATATGGAGACATTCTGGTCATGCTTTTTGCTTTTAGAATCCTATAGCCATGTCGTGGCCATCATCGTAGGTTACCATCAGAGCACACCTTAGTATTTGTGCGAGTATATGTACGACGGCGCACCGTGTTGACTCTTCAATAAAAGACAAGAAAGTGCGAAATGTTGCATTGTTGGTATGTTGGCAAGGAAATTCCACCGATGGCGTCGTATATCGAATAGCAATGAATTTGTTTGGAATAATCTAGTGAAATTGGTTATTCTCGACTTCTTGAAGTGTGATTTGAGTGTGTAGCCATATCTGTATGTTGGATTAAAAACTAAAGTTATCTACAGTATGACATAGTTTTGATAGTTGTTGTGAAAAGTCAAAATCAAACTAATAGAACTCCAGTCAAGGTAAATTTTCTAGATCATAGTAAATCCTGTAAATATATGTCAGTTATTCGAATCCCTGATTTGTTAACCTAAAACTAGCTAGACTAAAAATTCTTGTTGTGTCTGAATGGTAAGATATGTGTGTTCTTTTTCTTTTTTGCTTTCTGTATGCGAAAATGTTGTGTTTTTTTCACTTGCTTTAATAGCATTTAGGCTTTACTTGGAACTGATTTGCCATGTCATGTTGACATTGAACAATTGCATTTATATTTCTCTGGAAGAGTATTTACACTAACATGGTCCGATACATGCTTTGGGTGGTGGGTGTTATGGGAGGCAACTTTTAAGAAACAATTGATATAATTGGCGGGGGGATGGGGGTGTGGGTGGGGGGTGATGTCAGGGGTATTTTGTTTTGATTTTTTGATTCAGTGAAATTTGTACATGGAAACCTGAGCATTGACACAAATAAGTAAGTAGTACTCTACATCACCCATTGTTTTCACAAAGTGAAGTGGGGGCTATATATACGAATCATGTTGTCCATAACGTCATGTCATGTCCCGTCTCATAACACATTTTTATTACTTGCATTGCTCAAATAGTTTTAGATGGGCAGTGATTCATTTTGAAATTGACTTTAATGAGTCCCTTGGACTCACATATTTTGAAACAATGAGTCCAAACTAAAAACAATTCTATGCAAAATGTGTTAAAAATAATCTATATACCGGTAACACAATATCCCAGGACCTAAAGATTTGCGATCTTTTTTTTTCCTTTCAGAATTACCCTCAAATTACTCTCATCGTTGATATTGTTCGAGTTGACATTTGGCATTTTTTTGTTTGGTTGTTCATCCGAAGTAGTTTTGAGAAAATGATGTCAATTTAAGTTGTTTTATACATGCTTTGGGTGGTGGGTGTTATGGGAGGCAACTTTTAAGAAACAATTGATATAATTGGCGGGGGGTGTGGGTGGGGGGTGATGTCAGGGGTATTTTGTTTTGATTTTTTGATTCAGTGAAATTTGTACATGGAAACCTGAGCATTGACACAAATAAGCAAGTAGTAATCTACATCACCCATTGTTTTCACAAAGTGAAGTGGGGGCTATATATACGAATCATGTTGTCCATAACGTCGTGTCATGTCCCGTCTCATAACACATTTTTATTACTTGCATTGCTCAAACAGTTTTAGATGGGCAGTGATTCATTTTGAAATTGACTTTAATGAGTCCCTTGGACTCACATATTTTGAAACAATGAGTCCAAACTAAAAACAATTCTATGCAAAATGTGTTAAAAATAATCTATATACCGGTAACACAATATCCCAGGACTTAAAGATTTGCGATCTTTTTTTTTCCTTTCAGAATTACCCTCAAATTACTCTCATCGTTGATATAGTTTGAGTCGACATTTGGCATTTTTTTGTTTGGTTGTTCATCCGACGTAGTTTTGAGAAAATGATGTCAATTTAAGTTGTTGTGGGTCAGTTTTTATAAAGTTCTTTCCTCGGTGGCATTTTTTGTTCAACATCCGGGTTTTCCATACTAACGAACACCAACACTTAGTAAAACGCCATTACCGATTGCATGACAAATAGTTTTTACCCAATCAGAATACGCATACTGCATCGTAATTGCGTTCTACTTTATAAACCGGTGTTGTGTTATAATTGTTCCCTTGTTATCGCCACGCATCGAAAACGGTTATGTACTACCTGTATTTTTTTTTCGAGCCAATCCAGACTTGCCACACAAGCCAGAGTGGCCCGTCTCGTCATCTGCTGGGTTCGGTTTAAGTTCTCTTTTACAAGAATGTCAAAAAGGTTAATTTGTCTTTTGTATGCATCGACAAGCTTTTTTGGTAATACCTGTTTTGAGACGTTCCACAACTTAATAATGGGCAAGTGTTTGGCTATAATTCTGCCTATATAGGTTGGGTCATCACATATGGTGTGCTTGTGTCTGCCTGAAAGTTGTGTTTATATTTCAAAAGTTTGGTTCTGTTTTCTTTCCATGCTTTTTAGATTCCAGTCTCTACTGTATGTGTACATTTATCTCTTTTGAACAAACATTTCTTGACTCCCATTTCAAAAGTGCTGTCAGCTTAGCCTATGCGTATAATTGCAGGGCTAATCTATATATTCTGAACAACAAAAGAAACTTCCGCTGATGTTGATGCTGATTGTCTAGACAGCAAAACAGGAAAAAATTAATGATGTTGATAGACTGCCAACAATAGTCCAAACAAAGATGTTTTTGAAAAGTTCAGTACACAAGGGAGTTATTCCCCTTTTTCTTAAAACATGCATTTTGGCCACAAAAACAAATCTACGAAAATTACCGAAATTTGTCCGAGACAATATTCTCTATATATGTTCCTTACCAAACAAATCACAAAAAAACATAACACAGATTGTGTTGATCTATTGCAGCTTTTGATTATCAACAATCATCAAATTAACCCCCTTTAACGTTTCCATATCATCCATAAAAGATTATTGCTTGGCAAATTTGAAACTGTTTAATGGGATATTTAGTACTCACTTAAGTGTGCTTACAAACATCAAACATTGTTTTATTAAAACGCTGTTTTAGCTTTTATACTCCCTCAAAATCTGGCCTATGGAAATACCAGCAAAAAAGTTTAACGTTACTTTTTTTTTGTTCAGTATATAAGTGAAATTTTTGAAGATGTATGACAAGTGACAGCTGATGGGGATGAGGTGTTGTTATGGTGTATAAATTAAATCAACTTTGATTTTGCCATAATCTAAGTGTGACACTGTATCTTAGATCGCATGTTTGGTTTGTCGTTGGATATATAGAGGATCTTAAACGAGTTCCCATTTCATATAAGATTTATGAAATGAGTTATGAATTAAAAATAATTCATAAAGAGTTTCTTAAATCTTCTATGGAATGGGAACGAGTTTAAGATCCTTTTAATCACATAACATTGCTATCAAATTAGTAAAAATTAATTCAGATGGACATAGAACCGCCACGACGTCATAACATATGTGACATCGTAACGCCGCGTCTCACACGTAACGTTGCGTATAAAAGAGTTTGAGTTTTACCTCTTTACACATAGCAGTTTACGCCAACTTTTTAACAAACCAACAACAATGTTTTGTATAACGTGCATTATTTTTATAAGCTGTCACAAATAATAAGTTTATGACTCAGATCTGGGTGAATTTGTAATAAATAAAATAGTTTCAGTTAATAAACTTGCGTAGTGTTACAGGTTTAACTCGACCAATCAAAATCGTTCCAGGTTGTATTACACGTGTGTCATACAATATAATATTAAATGGGTGTTCGACACTGCTAACAAGGGACGTTGTGTGATAAATCTTAGTCCTATCTATTAAATCATGAAATGTGTCACGACCATGGCACCATTTCATGTTTTTGTCAAGAATGAATCTTGACCATGATGCTAAGAATGGTACATAGTTGCAACCATGACAATGTCTGCAAAAGAGGGCAACATTTTTGTGCCTTGACTTACATGTAGTGTTTCACCCTGAATTTAAAGTTGTTGCATTTTAAGTATCAAAGTGTGTAACTGAATATTTTCAACTGAAACGTGCATTCCCCTTAGTTTCTTTCTCTACCGTATTTCTCCTTATAATAGCGCTTCTCCTAAATAGATTTTGCTATTAAAAAACACGCAGCTGCATGCCCCTATGTGCCTCATCATAGTAACAGGTGATTGTTTAAAAATAGTAAATCTAACAAGTATAATAGCGCATGTTGTCGCTAAAACCTACATCGTTTTGAAGTATCAAAAACGTTACATTATTCATACATTTAATTTTTGTCATCCCGTCTAGTCTGGTGTGGCATCTATGCATGTGTTTAAGTCACATCTGCACTCTTTGTATGTTAAATATAACATTTCTCCGTCAAAAGATTAAAAACTAGGCATGGTGCACACATGTCTTGTATCCTGTATTTGCATTTTGATATGCCAACTATTGGCTCAAAGATAATACAGAACTTATTTCAAAAGAAAGTAGATACGCCATTTTGTCTTTCGACAGCCAAGCTTCTGTTGAATAAATGAGAAGTAGGCCTAATCTTATACCACAGATAACCAGCAAGTTTAATATTTAATATGTTTGGACTGGTCCACAATGCTAAAAGTCTTACGAAGAGATTACAATGAATCAAAGTTAGCTTGAGAAAAAAAACATGCAAAGAATGTTCATACACTAGGTTGTCCGTGTGCACATGTCCATAAAGGTAGCCTGGGAATCAGTGCTTTGGTTCAGTTTGTTTGTTTTAATGGCATTTTACGTCATTTTTAGCACATGTTAGGCCATACATGACGGTCAGTTTCTTTTGTGGTAGAGACAGACCACTCCATTCAGACTTTGATCAATGAAAACGTAGTTCCTAAATGTAGAACTTCCCTTATTGTCCTGCTCTTCTCAAATGTTTCCTTTTTCACTGCCAGCATGGCATTGTCATTGTCGGCTGTAACAGAAGCTGCTGACTGATTAAAGTCATACATTTTTAACAAATTATAAAACTGTTAAATATTGTCTAAACTATTTGTTTAAACTTAAAACTAGATCAGAAATAGTACTATTTATGCTTTTCTTTATGCTGTAAATGAATAAAAAAAATGTTTAGGGTATTTGTGTATATGAACTTTTGACCCCTATCCCAGAGTCCCATGGTGATCCTGGAGCAGAAATGGTACTATTTATGCTTTTCTTTATACATGTACGACGCTGTAAATGAATAAAAATTTTTTTTAGGGTATTTGTGTATATGAACTTTTGACCCCTATCCCAGAGTCCCATGGTGATCCTGGAGCAAAAATTATACTGATATTCCGGAACCATTACATTTTATTGAGAAAGAAAACTAGATATTTGACCCAATTTACTTCTCTGACCCCACCTCCACCTCTTCCCACTCACCCACACAACCCCACACTCACCCCCACAACCCCACACTCACCCCCACAACCCCACACTCACCCCCACAACCCCATCCCAACTCTCCCAACTGGGCACACTAAGGTGTAAACACTGAAATTGTTTGATATGCTTTGTATTTTCAGAGGAGTATACTTGTATACCACCCACCCATCCACCCCCAACCCCAGGGAAGACGTTAGAGTTTCAAATAATAAATCATTTGACATGCTGAGTATCTCTGTCATAGTGATTATACCAATTAATGTGCAAAAGTATGGAAAAATACACTGTAATTGAATTATTAGTGTATTTGATGCCCCTTCCCCCAAGCCCTACCAATCATATGAGACATAATTAAACAAATCAAATGACACCCCAAATTACTAACCCCCTCCCCCCGCCCAACCCCTGGGCAGACATCACAGATTGATATAATAAAATTGTTTTGGTATGTTGTTAATCTTTCATAATAGACGAGTATATATACCAATTTCCATGCAAAATTATGAAAAATTACAGTGTAAAATGAATTTATAGTGTCTTTGACTTTTTGACACCCCTTTCCCTGAGCCCTACGGGGGATGTAGGAGGGAAAAAACATATACTGTATAATCCCATCAACATAACATTCCATTTGAGACATAATTACAAAAAAATAAATGACCACACCCCACCCACTCACCCTGGACAGCGTCCAAGTTTGAAGTAGTAAAATCGTTTGATATGTTGTTTATCTTTTATAGACAATTGCCTATACCGGTGTACCAAGTTATGTGCAAAAATATGGAAAAATGACAGTGTAATGGAATTTTTAGTGTTTTTGATGACCCTTTTGATATTTCATGTCCAAAACAATGCTTTGAAGTAATTTATTTTTCCCTCAAGTGGCATCATTACATATTGAACTTTATCGCAACATCAATATAAATGAAGAACTTCATATCAGATGGTATCGGATGAGGACCTCTATCCACTTACAGCAATCGTATTTATATAAGAAAAAGGAATGGTCAGGACATGTTGGATTAAGTCTGAGATTTGTAGCTACTTTCATATGTGGGATTAAGATTTATGGTTGTTTTACAGTCTTTGTGTCTGTACTAAGTGGACTGAGTAGACTTTACTATCAAGATGTGGCCAATCGCATTTTTCTTGTTATCTTTCTGTTGCTGGACACTTGAAAATCTGGTATTATGTTTATTTACAAGCCCTATACACTAACACTAATAATAACTTGAGAGCATTAAATGGATAACAGAGCTTTACAACCAAGTGAGCAGCTATGATCCAGGGCATGTTGTTTCTGAATACAGACTTGAATGCAAACACTTTATGTTAAATTAATTGTGGAAATGACTTGTATGGACGGCTTTAGTTGCCTTTAACGAAAAGGTGAGGAAAAATCTCATACAAAGTTCTGGCCTTGCTGCGAACATGCATTTTGTCTTTTGTTCCGTTTAGGAAGTTTGTTTTTACAATTGGTTAGCAAAATGAAATGCATGCTTCAATTTATTCATGCTAAAATTTGACCATTTTAGGATTGTACGTTGGATAACAACGACCAGTATTGTAGTTTTGTCATCAATACTAATGTGCTTTTTATAGTTTTATTAGTTCTGCTCTTTAAGACTCCATGCACAGTAATTTATTTGTTGGCATATGGTTAAAGGTTAAAGGTACATTAGCTGTAATTTCAAATAACTGTTATTTGAAATTTCTTAATTTTCTGCTGTCCGACCAACAAGGAATTTACATGGGAAAAGCCCCATCAAAAAATCATTTGGGCGCTAAAATATTTATTTCTCAACCGATTTTAAAAAGTAAGGTATTTTACCACAAAAAATACCAGTTCTTATGATATATAATTGATGTATGTATTATTTAAATTGCTCAAGCTTTTGCAGAAAAAACTTTGGCTGAAACAAGCGCCCCGAACAATAAATAAAAATCAGACATTTATTGCTTATGCTCAATATATGCTTTATTTATGGGCACTGTGTCCCTTTAAATTGTCTTGATACACATTTCTGGTTTTCTTTCAGGTATGAGGTAGTTACAGTAGAAGAATCTGCTGTGGACGTGTATTGTCCCAAGGGTGGTTCTTAGCTTCTGTGGGCTAATCTCTACCGGGGATGGTTCTGTGATGTGATGAACAAGTACGAAATTGTGGGCGTGGTTGGTGAAGGTATGTCTAAATAATTCATTTATTGAATATTACGCGATAGTGTTTTGTCCGTCGGTGTGGGTGTCCTCGGTGTCAGCAGCACTTGCTTCGGAACATTGAACCAATTTTGCTTAAACTTATTAGCAGGGCTTTTCCTAGGAGTGCCTCGGGGCCAAATAATGGCCCCTTCCCAATGGCAAAAAACACTCTCTTTTTTTTCCCAATCTAAAGAAAAAAAAATCCCAATCCACAAAAAACAAACAACAACATTTTCTATTGTGTTGGTGTCACTCCACACACTCATTTCAGTAACTGATTGTTGTAACCACTCTAATAGGTTCAAATCACTATTTAAATGATAATTGTTCATAATGTACTAATTTCTCAATTTTGGCTATTTGTTGATAACAAATTCCCAATTTGATCTAGGGCCTTTTTTTCCCCCAAAATACCTAGGAAAAGTCCTATTTAGGGATACTTTTATATGCTTAAGTACTGTACAGAAGAAACATGAGGTAAATCTGACTTTTAAAATGGCCATTGTTAATTTTTTTTAGCTAAAACCTTGAAACAAATTGATTCGAGTTGATCGCTAGGTACGTACTAAACTATAAAGTTTGAATATTTTCTCCCCACTTTAAGTTGTTTCTTCAGTGTGTCCTTGGACAAGACACTTTCCCTTAGGCTCGTCCATTGGATGGTTTTGTAAACCGGAACCCCCATATATCCGAGTCTATCCTCTGAGTACATTATTTTATGTTCTGTTCAAGAACCATAGGAATCTGTTCAATCATAAAAGTAGGGCATGGTTCGATGATGACTGTGTATCCGCTCTAACCAGGGTGGCTCTTGACAACCTACAATAATGTGTTGCTGAGCCGATAAACAAGAGCCGGTAAACAACAATGCAATTGAAACTGAAATCTGATATTGCAGTCACGGGTGTGCAGTTGATTTGTATCTGTAGAGTAGCAGTTGATCAATTATTTAACCATTGATCCCACCTACGTCAATTCATAACAAAACCTAAAAGGTTTTGATCAGTACTAAAGTTTCAGGCACATTTGTAGGTGATGTAATGTTTGCTGGTATATTTGGTCGATGTAATGTTTGGGGTTTAGTGGTATATTTGGTTGTTGAATAATGCAGTTTTGAATGCATTATGTTGAATCAAACTATTGATTATGTGCTATCTAGAGATCTTCAATGCCATTGATTGGTGGGGGTGGGGGTTGGGGGTGGATTGTGAATGTATGTTTTTAATTTAGGTTTCCATTCAGTATCGAGTAGTTTGGAAAACTCAACCAGGGGTAGAATTTAACTATTTTATCCACTTGCTTTTTCTGCGAGTGCAAATATTTTCAACTTGTAAAAATGCAATCTTACTGGCTTTTTTCTTCGACTTTCACTGAGTCATTTCTGCGCATAACTATTTTCATAGAATGTCAGTCACATTTTTGTAGACCAAACTGTGTTTTCAAAACAAGCTATAGCTAATAGACAATTAAAATCAATCTTGGGCGCGGCCAAGTGGTTCCTGACTGAGTCTGGTATAGAATATGTGCTCTACCTGCTTCTTTGACATGACAAATATTACACCCAGTTAAACAATTGCTTGTGTTTCTTTGCAGGTGCCTACGGTGTGGTTCTGAAATGCAAACATAAGGTGAGTACAGACGACATTTTTTATGCGTAAATCAAGTGATTGTCAACACTTTAAACTTTATTGTCAATACGGGGTCTGTAATTTAGTATTAGTTTTACTCAGGTAAAGAGATAGTAACACTCAATGAACATGCCCATGTGCCATTACTCAATTTATTGCTGCTAGAAATGAATTTATATTTAATATTGAATCGATTTTTGATCAGCAAAGTTTTTTCTGTTCAGGTGTTCAAATTTCCCAATGACAGCAGGTTGCAGTTTCGGACAAAATTCCATTTGTGTCTATTAGTTTTGTTCCGATTAATCGATTTGATCGATCAGTTATACCTCTGATCTGATTAATCAATTACAAGAAAAGAAAATGAGTTATAATTTGCAACAAGTAATCGCATATTTATAATGGTTATCACAACTTATTTTTGTGTCGCCTTTTCGAAGAAAAATGCGATACATAGGGATCACTTTGTCGCCTGTCCGTCAGTCAGTCACGAAAACTTAACGTTGGCTTTTTCTCATTTATTACATGATATTTCTTCATCAAACTTTCAATATATACTCATCATGACAACATCGACATGACCATACTAAAATATGAAGGTCAAGATAACAATGAAGGTCACTATATGGGTTAAATACTCTTTCTTTTTTTCTTCACGAAAACTTAACGTTCGCTATAACTTTCTCATTTCTTGCTATTTCTTCATCAAACTTTCAATATATACTAATCATGACAACATTGATATGACCATAATAAAATATAAAGTTCAAGGTCACAACACTGAAGGTCATTATATGGGTTAAATACTATTTTTTTTCTTGACAAAAACTTAACGTTGGTTATAACTTTCTCATTTCTTTGTACTTATTCATCAAACTTTCAGTATATACTCATCATGACAACATTGACATGACCGTACTAAAAATATAAAGGTCAAGGTCACACTGAAGGTCATTATATGGGTTAAATACTCTTTTTTTTTATTCTTCACGAAAACTTAACGTTGGCTGTAACTTTCTCATTTCTTGATATTTCTTCATCAAACTTTCAATATATACTTTTCATGACAACATCCACATGGCCATACTAAAATATAAAGGTCAAGGTCACATTGAAGGTCATTATATGTGTTAAATACTCATTGTTCTCTTCACGAAAACTTACTCAGGCCAGTTTGTCAAGGTCATTTATCTGGGTCCAAAAAACCTTGTTATACTGACAAAGCATCGACAGGCGACGCACGTGTTCCGCGGAACACCCATCTAGTTGAAAATATACATTGGTCAGTTTCATTCAGTTCCTTTATTACAAGAACATATTTGAAAAGTGATTCTTTTCTTCATTATAGTCTGAAAAAGACTTGCACTTGTCTTTTATAGCAGCCATGTTTAATCGATTAATGATCGATCATCAGTCGGTTAAATATTCTGACGATCGATCATGGATTTTCAGTCGATTCCCAACACTAGTGTCTATTCGCTTCTAATAAAACTTATTAAAAGTTCCTTAGACAATGCCCTTTCAGACTTATGTTTTTCATCACTGTCTGAGATTCAAGATGTCTGCCATTATCAAAATTACCAAAAATAATATTTTAGGAAATGAGATGGTTGTGTGTCCCTTTAATGTTACAACCAAAAATTATGCTATAAATTTAGAGATTTGAAAAGCTTCACAATTTTACACTTTACTTTGGGTATTGGCACTCTTCACCCTTCTGTCTGTTGCCACAATCCCTCTTGTCAGAGTATCATAACAAATATTTAGAATAGTCAATGATCTCTGACTCCCCTCGACCACCACCACCACCCCAAACCCCTCACTCCACCTCACCTTCTGCCCACAGACCTGCAAGTATCATAATGTAAGTGTTTTCTGGTCTGACTAGAAGCACCATATTTTATATTGTCTTAAAAATGTTCATTTTGGTAATAATTATGTTTGCAAAAATAAAAATCTGGTCAAAACTATGTTTAAAACTTCCATTTCATGAAAATAATTTTACTCAATGTTAGAGCTGGGACGAGTACTTGAGTACCTGGGTATCGGTTAGGGTAACGTTCCTAAACGGGTACAAAATTAGTACCCGTTACCCGCCCTTAATATATAAAAGTATTGCTATGACTTCAAATCGATAAGCCAAACATGTGCACACAAGTCTTTCAAAATAAAATCTTACTTATGAGGCTGCATCACAAAGAATATTATCGCGATGCCTTCTGGATTCACATCTCAGTCTGACTGTCGGACATACATCATGTACATAGCTCATGTTTACAGTAAGATATCAAACTAAAATTGCGTCATACATTTTATTTGTTCGCAAAGCATTTTTATTTCCGGATTCAGAGAAAAATTCTGCCAAACTTAGCTTTTATTGGCACTCTGATTCGAGGCAGCCATGATTTTAGAGGTCATGGAACAAAGAAAACATAGCTCTAATTGTGGGAATACGTCTTTTATTCCAAGGGAAATAACAACAACGAACATCCGAGTAACCGTGGGTAATAGTGGCATGGGTACACAGGTAGAAAATTACTACCCGTCCCAGCTCTACTCACTCTAGAACACTTACATCTAAATTGTCATATTGTTTCCCGTATTTAAAAAGTTGTTTTGCTTGATTGTCGCAATTTAAATGACATGTAATCGCTTCATAGTAATGACAAACATGGGATGAAATTCTGAGATATTTATGGAAATTTCAAATCCTCTAAGCCAGGCGCGTAGCTGCCTATACGCGAGTACGCGGCTGAATCCACATGATTCTGACAAAAGCACCTCAGAACACCCAGAATGCACCAGATTGCACCATTGTTTTCAAAATTTTCCGGAGGGGGGGCATTTTCCGGACCCCTCTAGCACAATTATGAATCCACATGAATAGAGGGCTAGCTACGCCCCTGTAAGCTTGTAGGTTACTAATATTACTGATATTACTGAATCAAGGGTCTCATTTCTTGGGCTCTGCTATCATTACAAATTGAGGGAAATTTACATTTTACGACTACGTTAACATTCAGATTATTCTTTCCTTGAGAATTATTGCTTCCGCAATATGTTTATCTCTTCTGCTAGTAGTATTAAAAATATGGCGTCTCAAGGCAATCTTAAATTCATATATTCTTTAAATCACCGAACACGATCTGCAATATGTTAATGGGAGACAGCCGTATTCATTGAGATACAAAGGCATTCATTGTTGGAATAAAAAGGTACTTTTGTTTGATATTGTTCAATGTTATTTTATCAACAATTTAAAAATTGAATATGTTTAAAATTGTAAGCCTTGTTGAGGCCATTTATAAAAAACGTGACGATAAAAGAAAAAACACATCTAAATAAAAACCTAATATAAAATACTTTGGTAATAGATACTACCATAAAAGTTTTTTCAAATCATTATAATTGTTGTTGACATTTTGCAAGGCCGTATTTCTGGTCTCCTGTATCACGTCTTGGTATGTTAGTATCTGTGACACTTGAATGCAAGTCAGAAACCAAACACTGTTACTGGCAGGTATATACATTTTAGCTGGAATACTCGAATATTCAAAGAATAAGAGAGTTTAAATAACCACCGCGGAGTCATTGTCAGCCTCACACTTTATATAGAGCTTAGTGCGTGAGCTGTGTTTACATGTCTATATCTCTTACGTGAGCTGTGTTTACATGTCTATATCTCTTACGTGAGCTGTGTTTACATGTCTATATCTCTTACATGAGCTGTGTTTACATGTCTATATCTCTTACGTGAGCTGTGTTTACATGTCTATATCTCTTACGTGAGCTGTGTTTACATGTCTATATCTCTTACGTGAGCTGTGTTTACATGTCTATATCTCTTACGTGAGCTGTGTTTACATGTCTATATCTCTTACGTGAGCTGTGTTTACATGTCTATATCTCTTACGTGAGCCGTGTTTACATGTCTGTATCTCTTACCTGAGCTGTGTTTACATGTCTATATCTCTTACGTGAGCTGTGTTTACATGTCTATATCTCTTACGTGAGCTGTGTTTACATGTCTATATCTCTTACGTGAGCTGTGTTTACATGTCTATATCTCTTACGTGAGCTGTGTTTACATGTCTATATCTCTTACGTGAGCTGTGTTTACATGTCTATATCTCCTACGGTACATTTCTTGACCAAGTTCTATCAAATTTGGGCAGTCGTTATTGTATTATCTAGAGGGTTGCATTTAAGTAATTTTGCTGTCTATAAATTCAGGGCTTCCATAGAACCCAATTGTGATGATGGCCCATAACATGACCAATAAAGAAGTTAAGGTTTGCGATAATGTAATAGAGTATAGATATACTATAATTATAATTTGTTTGTTTGTTTGTATTGTGTTTTACGTCATTTCAACACATGTAAGGTTATATATGACGGTCATTTTTTTGTGGTGGAACAGACCACCCACCTTTCCTGGGTAGAACCAGTACTATACACTTCCCGCCATCCGTAAGAATCGACACTTCCTCACAAGTTGAGCTCCCAGTGGGATTCTAACCCGCAGTGGTGAGATAATTATAATTTAAATGTTTAAATAATATTCTAAATTTATTTAATAGAAGTATAAATGTAATAATTATTATGTAATAGAATTCTAAATATAATAGAATTCTAAATGTATAATAGAAGTATAAATGTTTAAATGTATAAATGTAATAAAAGTATAAATATAACAGAATTAATAGAAGAATACACTTTACAGAAGTAAACATAGGTATGAATGGGATAAAGATATAAATATAATACCAGTATAAATGTGATTGAAGTATAAATGTATAAAAAAGGAATAAATGTAAAAAAAAATGTTTATAACTGTAATAACAATATAAATTGTATGTATGTAACAACGCTTTCACACTCTTTAAGTCATATGATGGTGCCTACTAGTAGAAGTGAGCTCAGTGCTCAATGTTTTACTGGAATATCACACTGTAGACACATGCCATGATACCCCACCCAGTCACAATATATTGACACCAGGATGATGGTCATAGCGCTACCCTTTATATACTGAAAGTCAAGCAAGGCAGCTTAGCTAATTTTTATGAGGTTTTTGGTGTGACCCAGTCAGGGATTGACCCCCGACCTCAGGCATGCTAAGCCACCGCTGCTGTATAATATAGATGTGTATGGTGTGACCCAGTCAGGGATTGACCCCCAGCCTCAGGCATGCTAAGCCACCGCTGCTGTATAATATAGATGTGTATGAAGGATGGCACCCCATCTTCAAACTTCATATACTGAAAGGAAAAAGATATGCGACACGGGAATTTCGCTCGCTGTATATTATATGTACAATATGCTGCTGTTTATCGAATGGTACATGGCTACGTAAGGTCTTTCCTTTTGGGAAAAAGACTAAAACAACACAGCAAATAGTTTTCCTGCAAAGTTTTGTTATTGACAGAGTACGCGTTTGGCTCAAGCATGTGAACAAATTTACTAAGGATGCAAATTTTGCAAACTCTTTACGTTAAATACAGTACTGAACTGGCTCAATTTTTCAAAGAGGAACTTCAACATTGATGAATTTCTTGTTACAGTGTGTACTGTGATTAAAACGTCTACAACATCACAGTTGTGTCCTTTCTCTAACTAACTGCAACTTTTTTTTTTTTTACATCTTGGGATTTCCTTGGAATATATATGGATTAAGTATGCAGTATATACAATATATAGCGGAAAGTCCCGTGTCGCTTTTCTTTTTCTTTTCAGTATAGTTAGAAATCCTTACTGAAATAAGCACTTGTCAGGTATCACAAGACTTAAGTGTTCCGAGGAACACCTTTCCAGTCTATAAACATATTCATTGTGATCTGACAAGTTAATTAAGGAAATAACACTCCAGATAAGGACAAAATTACACTACATTTATCAAAACTCTTGCCAGGTGTTCATGTCATATAATAATGTGTATATGTGCCAATTAAAAGTAAGGTTATTAAAATACTCGTGATTGAAATTATGCGCAAAATTAATTATGAGTTGGTACGGCTAATTCGATGGCCCATCTTGGGGATTGGTCTGTGTGGTTAAAGCCATTTATTATGTCGGCTGATTAGCATGGTAGACACTTAGGGATCGCTTTGTCTATCGTCATCGTCCGTCACACTTTAACCTGTAACCTAACCTTGGCCATGACTTGAAAAGTATTTTGATCTATGTTCATGAAACTTCACACACATCTTCATCTAAACCCAAGGAATGTTGTTACACATGTCCAATAACTCTGACTTTCATTTTGGCAGAGTTATGCCCCTTTTCATAAAACTTTAACCTGCAACCTAACCTGGCTGAAATAAGCACACGCCAGGCAACACAAGTGTTCCGTGGAACACCCTTCTAGTATTACGTCTATAGAGTTTGTATTTTGAAAATAGGTAAATTATATATACCCGGTATACCTCTAAAAATGGTGTACATATGTTGTAAAATTTGGCTGGTATTGGCGGAATAGGGACCATAAGCTGCTGGACATGGAATAATGGCAGTAAATATAGCATGTCCACCGCCATAGGCATGCCATCTTTGGGATGGTTAAAATTCTGTACTATTGATTTTATGAATATTGAGTTTTGCTCAGCCCGGCGCTAGGGGGTGTGAACAGTAGCAAGCATATTTCACTACCGTTGATGAACAATCGGTCAAACCGAGACTGCAATATTTCGTATTTATCGTGTTCGGCCGTTTCCAAAGGTCCACAATCATACTCTTTTAAAAGTTTTAAAGTTTATCTTAATACCCGCTAATACCCGTTAATGTTCACAAGCTCTAAGCACCACTACTAGGTAACAATAACAACGAAAAAACTGTTGCGTTATGGAAAACATCAAAACAAAAGGACAAGAAACGTTAATCAATACGATTTATATAATTCATACATAGAACTGACCTTTAGTTTGGGGTCAGGTGTAGAACGTGACTCCAGTTACATTATTGTTATACTTCTGTTTACCGAGCAAATCAATTTTACAACCCCGTGTTTACTGTATAATAGAATAAAATAATATACCCAAACAAAACAAATTGACTGAAATCAGATTATAAAGTACACAGTATTTACTCATAAAGGGACCATATGAAGAGGAATTATGATTGTAATTAATTGAAATTGTCTCGGGGGCCTTAGGAATAATGTATGTCTGCGTGTATTTATGGGGGTTCCGTTTAACATGGCTTATAACAATCTTTCGGTCATATCACGACGGTGTCTGATTGTAACATTGAGCTCTATGCTCATCGTTATAGTGCTGCCACACTAGAATACCACACCATAGACACATGACATACCCCACCAATCCACATTATATTGTCAATAATAGTGTTAGATGATATTATGTGTTTGTATCATAATTATCATTCAAATTTCATAATTATAAAAAAAAAATTTAAACACATGAAAATATAATATTTTTTAATGAAATTAATGTTATGACTATCTCCCTTTTCTCAAAGAAGTTAGTAAATAATTTAAAACTGTATTTTATGGCATTCATTTATAATATTTGGGGAAAAAAATACCCCGCGCACGCTAACCTTTATGATTAAAAAAAATCCCAGATTTTGCATGAATCTCCCTTAAAAAAATCACTAAACTCCCAGATTGAGGTTGTGAAAATATCACATGTATGTACTGACACCGGGCTGACCAGTCCTAGCGGCAGTGCTACCCGTTATATATACATTGTACGCTGAGCGTCAAGCAAGGGTCCAGCTACTATATAAAATCTTTGATATGACATGGCCGGGGGTTGAACCCACGGACCTTTGGAGTAAAATATTATTATTTTGATCTTTAGTATTATTATTCAAAAAGTATACTCATTTTCTAGTGCTACATTAAGAAATTAATTCTTTCTGCGATCATTAATCCACTTAAAAGTCGCCAAGTGGGGTGTTTCATTCGTAATCATATTTCAGACGAGAAAAGGGTGTACCTAATTTTTAACCTAATAACATTTTCTGGTGAAAATATTAGGTTTTGTTCAGACTTAATCGTAATCCCTGCATTGAAAATTTAAAATATTGAGTTGCATTTAATTGCGCTATTTGTGGAGATAAGACTGTAGAAATGTGCACGTTAATCTAATTACAAACAATTCAGTTTGGAGTGACATACTGTTATTGAAAACTTAAGATTACCTATTTCCTCTAATAAGGCCAAGAAAAAAAATAGTCGTGTTCCAGGTTTCCTGCTAAAAGAAAATAGGGTTGGTAGGTTTTTTTGGTTTTTTTTACTGCACGAAGGTAGAAATTACAACAAGAAAACATAATTCTAAACTCTGATTTTGAGTTCCTCAAGGATGTATATATTAATATATATAATTTAAAATTGCTCCAAAATGGACTTTAAACTCATCACGTGAAGATGGGAAATAAACGTCACAGAGCAGGACAAACATGCATTTGTTTGGATTATTGTTTCAATAAAACATGCAACGTACATGAAGTACACACATCTCTCTATGTTGCTATTCTAAAGCTGGAAGTATTAAATATGCTAAACAACTGGATTGAAGCACAGTAATTTTATTCGTCATAAAAATCATTTCTATTTAAAACAAAAAAAACAATGATACATAATATAACTTTCTGATCAATTCATGATTTCTCGGAATAACATGATATTAAACATCATAACATGACAACACCAAATATAAATTTCCATAAATCAGAATTTCGCTCAGGGCCACCATGGATTGCCCCGGGCATAGAATGCTATTTTTAATAGAGGATATCGAACGTATGAGACAAGAAAGCAGAAAATCAGAAACATTGTAAAACGTACAAAGAAATAAAATTACTTGTTTTTTTTTTACTTATAATATTTCAATTTTATAAACATTCATCATGTGAGCCGAAGAATACATTTACTGGGTAAAGCTTAATGGTGAATAATTAATTGCCAACCATGTTAGAGCACTGGCGCGGTAAGCCAGAGACCCCTGTTGAGTCAAGCTTTTTAAAAAAACTTTTTATAGAGTTATTCAGTGCTCCAGATAAGCTTTCAGCTCAATGCGTGTTGAATAAAAAACAGCATTGCATGTTTATTTATTTTTACAAATACCTATTCTTACAAACAAGTTTTGGAGAAAGCATTAATATAAAATGTTTCATTAGTCATTACCCTAAAAATATTGTGTATTTCCTCTTCCCCTTACATATACATTCAACATTGCTTCTGTCTTTTTATCCCCAGCCGCCATTTCGTGTCTGCTCAATAACTCAAAAAACTTCTAATGGGACTGCAATGAAATTTCACACAATGATAGAGGGCAATAAGAGGATGTGCAGAGTGCAATAACCATAACTCTGCCTTCTTTTAAATTAGAGTTATTGCCCTTTTTAATTTTATACTTATAATCTGCATCCGCTCTATAACTCGAAAACTACTAATTGGACTAAAATCATAGAGGGCCTGAGACAACATGCAGAGTGCAAGAACCATAAGTCTACCTTCAGTTAATTAGAGTTATTGTCCTTTGTAATTTTATGCGTATAATTTGTGTCCGCTCAATATCTCAAAAACTACTAGAGAGACTGCAATAAAATTTTATACAATGATAGAGGACAATGAGAGGAAGTGCAGAGCGCAATAACCATAACTCTGTCTTCATTTAATTGCGAGTTATTGTCCTTTGTAATTTTATACTTATAATTCTTGTCT
This sequence comes from Cyrtodaria siliqua, assembly GCA_037043455.1. Lineage (NCBI taxonomy): Eukaryota > Metazoa > Mollusca > Bivalvia > Adapedonta > Hiatellidae > Cyrtodaria > Cyrtodaria siliqua. The sequence goes on from JAWPHD010002563.1 coordinate 137,434, forward strand.
GGAGCATAACTCAAAAACTACTAGACTGGAATGAAACATCACACAATGATAGAGGGCAAATGTTTTAAACATATTTATTTTACATCGATTGCGAAACAAGTTCTTGCAACTTAGATTAATCACTCTCGATGGCTTCCTGGGTAGAACCAGTACTAAGCAATGTGGATTAATTATCTTGCTCAAGAATAAATAACGTGGCCGCGGCGGAGGATCGAACCCACGACCTCTCGATCCGGAGTTCGGCGCTCTACCACTGGACCACGCACTCCACGAGGGCAAATAGATGAAGAAAGATTGAAATAACCATAACTCGATCTTCTTGGACAATAGAGTTATGGGCCTTTGTAATTCTATCCTTAACATTTTTGTCGGAAGCATAGCTCCAAAACTACTAATGTGGACTATGGTCTTAATTCAAAGAAGGAAAAGTCCATTATATATATGTAGCGGGTTTAGGGTTAAACAACCATTTAATGACTTCACTACACTTATAGCTTGTCTTGAGCAGTCCCTCTACCATGTCTACTGTCAGATACAAATACTGCCACTTGTAAGCAGTTTATGAAATGGATCCTTGACTGCTGAACCCTTGCCCCACCCGTAACAACGTTTAAAGACGTCTGACTATTTAAGGCGACAATTGTTTACATTAAATAAATACGTTAAATAAAATATCCGCAATCAAACATTACAATATTTTGACTTCGGCTTAGAAGCATTAAGAACTGTACTGATCATATTTCCAAAAGTTTTATTTTAAAAGTGTTCATTTTATTCTTTGACCCAATATTTAGGTTAATACAGATTAACCCAAGCTTTCATTGACACAAGATCTATATTTTTAAAAGGCAGTAACGTCTCAGCGACCTTATGACTCCAAAGAACACAGTTAAACATTAATGTATTTACCTTAGGTAACCACAGCGTAAAATTAAACCTGTAAAACTTAAATATAAAATTACATTGCACCTTAAGAGAACAATTCATGTTAATATTTATTTCAATTTGATAAAAAATTATAAACAGTTGCAATGAAACTAAAAGAGTGTTCCGGGAACTCTTGTGTCATTGGAACTCTTGTGTCACTCACTGGAACTCTTGTGTCACTCACTGGAACTCTTGTGTCACTGGAACTCTTGTGTCACTGGAACTCTTGTGTCACTGGAACTCTTGTGTCACTTGCCATGTGCTTATTTCATCAAGTATAATCTGATTATAAAGTTGGAAGACAGTGGGTGCAATCCTTCATGAATTATGGAGACAATTTCTTCTAATTGTTGTTGAAAAGGGGCATAACTCTGCATTGGATAATTGATAAGGAGGAACTGTATAAAGTTGCATGACCAAAGGTAAATACTTTTGCCAAGTCATGAGCTAGGTTAGGTTGCAGGTTTAGAACTTTATGAAAGGGCCATAACTCTGCCAATATGAAAGTCAGAGTTATTGGACATGTCAGTGGCATTGAATAATTGATGAAGGTTAATTTTTTGCCAAGTTATGAGCTAGGTTAGGTTGCAGGTTAAAGTTTTATGTTAAGGGGCATAACTCTGCAAAAATGAAGAGCGGAGTTATTGGACATATGTAAAGACATTTATTAGGGTAAGATGAAGGTGTGTGTGAAGTTTAATGAAAATAGGTCAAATACTTTTCAAGTTATGGTCAGTTATGAGCGTGGTTAGGTTGCCAGTTAAAGTTTTATTAAAAGGGGCATAACTCTGGCAAAATGAAAGTCAGAGTTATTGGACATTTTAACGACATTCCTAGACGTAAGATGAAGATGTGTGTGAAGTTTCATGAACATAGGTCAAATGCTTTTCAAGTTATGGTCAATGTTAGGTTGCAGTTTAAAGTGTGACGACGACGGATGACAGGCAAAGTGATCCCTAAGTGACTGCCATGCTATGCAGGTGACACTAAATAAAGAAGTCATGTCTGAAATTGGTCAGTTTTGATCATTGTCATGAAATGGTAAGAAAAGCACTTCAGGTGTCAGACCGGTGAAAATCAGCCCATTGATCACAATGCAATATAGGCTATATTTGGAGATCAGTCACAAGTTCCACAACATTCGTTCGCTTAATAGATACACTTATTCTGTGAATTAAACACATTTGGCTAGTAAACGGTCCCATATCTGGAATAAAACACCGATTCAGTTTTTCAACATTTCGCGTCATTCATTCACACTATGCATATTTTGAAATAAACATCTCTACCTAACCCCTTATACTCTCCAAATAAATAATCCTGACAAACACAGTGAAAGACTTACTATTCATGACAACAGGCATACTACTTTAACATCAGGTTAGATTTAACAATGAAATAAAAACTAATCTTGGGAAAAACACATGCAAACTAGAAACTTTGGATTTTTTCAAGGAACTATTTCAGCACCCTACGACCCGGAAGTGCTTCCTGACTGGTCTGACACCTTCAGTGATTTAGAACATGAGCTGGAACAGTGTTCTTGTTTGTTACTTTCTCTTATCTTGACTCTCTCATCTTGTATTGTAACTGCAGGCATATTCCTTCTGTATGATGGTGGCTTTGTTTGATGCTGTCTTCTGACAATTGCCTGATGATTTAAATTATACACAAAATATTTAAAATGTAATTTGGAAAAATATTTGTTAACTCGACTGTTGTTGTTTTCGCAAGATAACAATATTACAAAAAAGCAGCATAGCATTGGATTTAAACATGCATTTTTCCAAAGAGGTACATAATTCTAAAACAAAAGGCATGTACACAAAATCAAATGTTCTCCAGAATATAAAAAACAACTGTAGATAATTTCATATGCATAATTTATCGTGGTTCGATCATTTAGTTTTATTGTGTCACCTTTTAGCATGGCAGATACTTTGGGATCACTTTGTCCATCGTCAAAGGAATATTGTTACACATGTCCAAAACTCTGGCTTTCATTTTGGAAGAGTTATGCCCCTTTTCATGAAACTTTAACCTGCAACCTAACCTAGCTCATAACTTGGCAACATATTGACCTATGGTCATGAAACTTTATACAGTTCTTTCATCCAATGCATATATACGTATGCCTCTTTTCATGAACTTTAACACTTTAAATAAAAAGATGAAATAATCACACAGCAGGCAACACAAGTGTTCCATGGAACACCCTTCTAGTGTAATGTAGAATTTACAGCATGTGATGTCATTAAATTAAAATACCCAATACAAATTCATTACAAAATGTATAAATCCTTAAAGTGTTTGCACTTCAGGTTCAACAAGATTTCAGCTTGTGGTTTATTTTTTATAAATATAAATAAATTTGTCATTTTCAATAGGGAGCTTAAACATTTGCCTGTATTGACCATGTATACGATGAGTGTTTGTATTGACCATGGTATAATGGGTGCTCATATAGGTTTAAAGTAGTCTGTAGTGAACTTAAATAGTGCACTTCAGATATGTGAAATTGTTAGCTAATGCAGTTTTTAAAAGTATCCTGGTTACTGAATGGAACTGTGTGCCAGTCACCTTTTTAAAAAATAGCTATTACAAGAGTCAACAAGCCTCCTCAAACAAATGCTAAGTTATTATGAGCTGCGGTGACCGAGTGGTTAGCATACTTGTGTTTCTCAATCTATAGTCCCAGGTTCAATTCCTGGTGGGGTCACATCCCAGGTTTTGCAATGCGCTTTTTTTTAGAAGAAAGCCAAATCCTGCATTCTGACAGTATTTTAAGTAGCAAACACTATGTTTTTAACATAAGCTTTTGTAATCTGTGATTTCGCACAAAATAACATATATTAATATGAATACATGCTTTCTGAAAATCTTTCGAAATTTTGCGCAATGAATCATAGTGTGTTTGATTCTGAAAGACCGCGAGCGAAAACAGTTTGACTTTTATTTTCTGAAAAGACCATGAGTAAAAATTGGTATGAGCTGACCATAACCCTCCGCCCCATACCCCCTCTGTTTTTATTGCATTTTTGGCATTTTTATTTGTTTTATTTCTGGGGACAATGTGTAGGCACGTGCCTACAGCGCCTATAGGCAGCTACACAACTGTAAGGAGAGCAAACCCAGTCTCACTTAACTTCTGCATCAATCACTGATTTACACTGTAAAACTAAATAAGCATGCAGTCTATAATTCAGGTTCATATGCATGCAGACTATAATTCAGATATCAGCTTCATATGCTTGCAGACTATAATTCAGATATCAATTTCAGCTTCTTATGCATGCAGACCATAATTCAGATATCAGCTTCATTAATGCTTGCAGACTATAATTCAGATATCAGATTCATATGCATGCAGACTATAATTCAGATATCAGCTTCATATGCTTGCAGACTATAATTCAGATATCAGTTTCAGCTTCATATGCATGCAGACTATAATTCAGATATCAGCTTCATATGCTTGCAGACTATAATTCAGATATCAGCTTCATATGCATGCAGACTATAATTCAGATATCAGCTTCATATGCATGCAGACTATAATTCAGATATCAGCTTCATATGCTTGCAGACTATAATTAAGATATCAGCTTCATATGCATGCAGATATAATTCAGATATGAGCTTCATATATATTCAGACTATAATTCAGATATAAGCTTCAGCTTCATATGCATACAGTCTATAATTCAGATATCAGCCTCATATGCATGCAGACAGTGAGACTATAATTGAGATATTAGCTTCAGCTTCATATGCAATCAATCTGTAATTCTATTTTCAGATTCATATCTGCATACAAGCTGAAATTCTGTTATCAGATTCATAATTCTGTCATCTTTATTTCAGGAAACTGGGGAGCTTGTGGCTGTCAAGAAGTTCAAAGATGGTGAAGGTTTGTACTAAATTGACACCCCTCCATTGTTTTTTCTGCATACAACCTCTCGTAACTTTGTCAGTGTCATACTTTAAGCCCATACTCATTGATGGTTGCCTTAATCTATAGATTCAGAGGGCTGGCGTGGCGCAGTCGGTAGCGTGGCGGATTTGTAACCGGAGGCACTGGGTTCAATCCTTCATGGTGCCACTTAGTTTCGTCAGTGTGTTCTTGGGCAAGACACTTTCCCTTAGCCTCGTCCGTCTGATAGGGACGTAAACCGGGCGGTTCCGTTTATCGGTCTATCCTCCGAGCACGTTTAAGAACCATAGGAATCTATTTGATAATAAGAGTAGGGCTCGGTTCCCGGATTCCTATGTATCCTTCCCCTCTCTCTGGGGCGGCTCCAAATAACCTATACTGTGTTGATGAGCCGTTAAACAACATTCAATTAATCTATAGATTCTGCCCATACCTGACCCAGTTAACATGATCTATATTTGCCTTGTTTCTCAATAAAAAGCTGTTACACCTTGATGAAGAACCTTGATATTTGCATTGCTGGTATTTGTGTTCCAAGTAGAAGATATAGACTGTATTTTACCCTAATTGTGGTGCCCGGACGCTATTTAAAATGCAAAGATAAGGTGTGATGTGTGGGGTGGGTTGGGGTGGATTTTTGGATACCAAAGATTTTATTTTTTTTTAAAAGATGGTGTGTGCACTTCTATTAGAGAAGATGCACTATCACGGAAATGCGTTAATTTGTATATTAGCAAATAATATTGTCTAGATAATTTTGACTACATATGATAATAAAACTTTTGAGCATTGATAATATCTTGTGACGTTGTTTGACTAAGTTGTGAAAACTGGTAATGAAAAGCATGAAAAATACAATAAATGCTGCCTGTCAGAAATTAACAGCTTTGTCAAAATGAGATACTGACCAATTTTCTTATAAACATTTTCAAAAAAAATGTCTGCAACACAAAAAAGGAAAACAGGACGTAGCAGTATAAAATCTTGTCAAATAATGTAGTTAACTTATCAAAATTTTTACCCGTGTAGATCAATAATTTGTTAATAAAATTATAGTTTATTATTTTTGGACTCGATTATTCATATTCATAATAATGTATGTCATTGACCAGTGACTTTCCACAATCGGGTCGTTTTATTCAGTCCAACATGTTTCAGTTTTTATAACAAAATGAAGTTAGATATCGTGTTGCAGTAAACTGCAATAAACAAGGGTATTGATCTATAAATCGGTGAATATAAGGCCATTGACTTGCACACAGATATGTACGGTCATGTGCGGCTAAATTTAATTCTTTGTTATTAAAATACAAGGGAGAATCAATTACTTTAACTGAACACTCCAGTATTGTTGATAGGAAGGTTTATTTGAAGCACTTAGATAAATGTCAAATATAGGGCTGCATAATGTTAATAGTTTTTTTTGTGTTTGTTGAGTATTGTCACAAAACATATTCGAAACTAACCATAATAATTTGTATATTTATAATAATGGTATGTTTCTATCTAAAAGCGTCAAGTGTATTTTTGAATCTCTGAATATAATCCCATCTGGTGGGGGTCAAATTTAACACTTATTTACTTGCTAGATTTTTACAGATTGCAATTAATGTATTCACTTGCTAAGTTTTTCAAGTAATAAAAGCAATCCACAAGGTCTCAGTCTACATTTATTCACTAAACATATTTATCTAACTTAGTTAAATAGGGGAATATAAGTAAGTATAATTATGCATTATTACGTTCCTGCATCTAGCTGAGTGTGAAAATGCCATTATTTACATGTATAGCAATCCTTTTTGAATGAATCGAGGTTTTACATTATTAATGCAAGTACCTTGATAAAAAATAGCAAGTACAAAGTGGCTAAAAATATTAAATTTGATCGCTGGCGCCCTTATAAAAATGAAAAAATGTTATGAGTGTTATATAATAGATTGAACATTAATTTAATTTTGATATTTCTTTTAAAAAAATTGTGTCGCCTGCGTAGCATGGCAGACAATTAGGGATCACTTTGTCCGTCGTCTGTCGTCCGTCCCACTTAAACCTGCAACCTAACCTTTGCCATAACTTGAAAAGTATTTGACATATGTTCATGAAACTTCACAGTGACACACATCTTCATCTTAACCTAAGAAATGATGATACACATGACCAATAACTCTTGACTCATTTTGATAGTTATGCCCCCTTTCATTAAACTTTAACCTGCAACCTAACCTGGCTCATAACTAGTCATAATTAAAGAGGTATTTGATCTATGTTTATGAAACTTCTTAAGGAATGAAATGCACTCTTTTGGTTTCATTGGGGTATGAAAAATATTTGGGTGGTTTAAACTGTGTGGAGTAGGACTCCACGCATACTTTAAACCATCCAAATATTTTTCATACCTGTATATTTACATCGCTTTTGCATTCGCTACGATGAATCTTATTTGACACGCTGCATTTAATTTTCCAATGAATACCATTACCTTCGGAATACCTCATGATATGCCCTTTAACGGTTTTCATTGGATGATGGGCGGAGCTTAACTTAATAGAATATTGCGCACGAGGGGTGTGTCTAAAATGTTGCCAATCGTAACAGGTGTTAATTATACTCCATAAAAATCCCCGTATAATAAACTATTTTTTCAAAATAAATAGTAAATCTGGCGTATATAGAGAAGAAATCTACGCCATTTTAAAGGTAAATATTTATGTAAATATAAGGAATGAAATGCGCTCTTTTGGTTTTCATTGGCATATATTCAACTTACCATACAGAATATTGTCATCCATGAACAATAACTTGACTTTCATTTTGACAGGGTTGTGCCCACTTTCATAAACTTTAACCTGCAACCTAACCAAGTTCATAACTGGCCATAACTTGAAAAGTATTTGACCTATGTTCATGAAACGTCACACAGACATATTCATATTAACTGAAGGAATGTCATTACACATGTCCAGTAATGACATGACATTCTTTTCAACAGAGTTATGCCCCCTTTTCATAAAACTTTAACCTGCAACCTAACCTAGCTCAATCATATCATAACTTGGCAAAATTTTGACCTATGGTCATGAAACTTTATACAGTTCTTCCTTATCAGTTATCCAATGCAGATATATGCTCCTTTTCAAAAACTTCAAAGAAAAAAAGCTCCATAATTCATGAATGATTGCACCCCTTATCTTCAAACTTGATAGTTATATTGTACTTGGTGAAATATTAAAGCACACGGCAGGCGACACAAGTGTTCCGTGGAACACCCTTTTTGGATACAAAAGTTTGTCAATGAATTGAATTTTGAAGTGTTTTTTTAAATTTAATCCTATATCCAAAACATTATGCCCTCTGCCAAGTTATGTGGTAGATGTGGATTTAAATTATACTCGTAAAGGCTTTTTATTGTGTCTTTAAATGACCAACTTCCATTTTCTACTGCTTTCGAAATTTCCTGAGGCTTAAATTAAATCAAAGATCAATTACACCCTTGACTTTGGTAATAAAATTTCAAAACAGGAGAATTCTGGCTTAACCAGCTTGTCACCTTCTTTATATCTAGTGTTCCTGATTAAGTATTTAATTGGACAATATATTTATGAACATTTGATTGATTGGATTGCATGGACTCCCTCGAAGATTTTTTTCCGTATTTTCAAAAGCAGGAAATTGTTACATCTTTCTCAGGAAGCGCCAATCGATGATCGGGCAGTAATTTGATAAATCTATTGAAAACCTGATGATTTATTAGCAGTGAGTCGAAACATTTCTACGCTTCAGTGATACTGTATTCATCCCCAGTCGACCAAAAGAAGTAGTTCCAAGATATATGGTGTTTAAACAAATAAATACTGAGTGTGGTTGATAATACATGCTGAATGTGTCATGTAATTTGATACATATTGAATGTAAAGTGGTTCAGATATTGTTTTATGAATTATTGCAAAATGATGTTTTGGTGTTAGGTGGGGTATACTGGACTCAGTCCGTCCGTCCAGCCATCTGTCCATCTGTAGACACAACTTTGTCCACTGTCTCTTCAAAAGGGGCATCCATGGCCGAGTGGTTAGAGTTTCTGTCTTGAAATCACTTGCCCCTCACTGCTGTTGGTTCGATCCCTCGGGGCCCTAGGAATCTTTATGTGAGGAAGCTATCCAGCTGGCTTGCGGAATGTCGGTGGTTCTACCCAGGTGCCCGTCTGTGCACGAAAATTGCCCGAAGGGGCACCTGGGGTCTTCCTCCACCAATGGAAATTGGAATGTCGCCATATATGGCCTTAGCTGTTGATGCGACTATAAAATCCAATTCAATTTTTTCTTCAAGAAACATATTGAATTGAATTGGGTTTGAAGGCGCACCATCACAGATCAGTAGGAGCACTCATGACACTTCACAGGTACACTTCAGTGGTCCCAGCAGGGGTAAATCAGTCGGCCATTCCAGAAAGTTTTAAGTTTCATGAAAAAATGGCTAAATTATTGACCATTATTTTTAGTCTTTGATCTGTTCGGATTAAACTTAGCAGCTGATTAGCTCATCCCTAGATAATCCTGACCATATGACCCCACTTTGAGGTCATCCTCTTGACGGAGACAGAGCGATGATTTTGCCAACATTCTTATCCACATTGCAAATCAGTTTTGGAGGATAAATTATTCACACCTGGGATTTTTGTTTTCTTGTATCTGTGTACAGCATTGTTAACAATACACAAATCAATGTTGCGGTAGGAGGGCTTTATCCTTAATAATCAAATATTCATCAATATCTGGTAATTACTGATCAAGAATCAAGTTTATCTCACACTGATTTCTCCTGGGACTTACCTGGGCAGACAAATGTCAGGTTTCAGGCATATGTTGATATAGCTGTATATATACACTCAAGAGATATGAAAACGCAACACGGGAATTTCCGCTATATATTGTTTATACTGCACACTTAATTGCACATAATATTCCAAAGAAATCCCAAGATGTTTTTTTAAAAAAAAGTTGCAGTTTTAACTAGAGAAAGGACACAACTGTGATGTTGTAGACGTTTTAATCACACTACACTTTGTAACAAGAACTTCATCAATGTTGAAGTTGCTCTTCGAAAAATTGAGCTAGTTCAGTACTGTATTTAACGTAAATAGTTTGCAAAATTTTGCATCCTAAGTTTGCTCACATGATTGAGCCAAACGCATACTCTGTGAATAATGAAACATTGCAGGAATACTAGTTGCTGTATTATTTGTTGTTTTAGTATTTTTTCCAAAAGGAAAGGTCTTACGTAGCCATGTACCATTCGATTAAAAGCAGCATATTGTACATACAATATATAGCGGAAATTCCCGTGTTGCGTTTTCATATCACTTGAGTGTAGATATAAGAATATATTTGTTTTGTTTGTACGGTGTTTTACGTCATTTTCAACACATGTAAGGTTATATATGACAGTCGATTTTTTGTGGTGGAGGCAGACCACCCACTTTTCCTGGGTAGAACCAGTACTGAACACCTCCCGCCATCCGTACGTATATAAGAATATAAGAATATAATGCAAGTTATTTCGTCTATTTCTTTTCTACTCCGTATATGGGCAATGAAATGTTTTTTTGCGGGCTTTTTATGGACCACCCCATTTTTTCTGGGTAGAACCAGTACTGTTAGTGTATACTTCCCGCCATCCGTAAAAATCAAAACTTTCTCACAAGAAAATCACAATTGATATTGTTTGGACATGTTTTATATTTAGTTAAAGACCTGAAGTGTACCTAATTATGTAAATGCTAAATGTGTAAATGTACACAAAAAAATTACTTAAAATATGTTTTTCTATAATGTCTTCTTTTTTAACTCACAAAATGAACATTTTACGGGGCATCAGATTATTATTCGAGTTTTGCAACAAAAAAACTTGGTTCGTAATTGAGGATTGATGAATTCCATATCAAACAGTCGATAAATCATTTTAGATTTATTTTTTGTTTAGAATTTGCCATATTAAAAAATCAAGAAACTCATTAATCAAATGCAAACACTTAAAACATTCCTTTTCATCAAAACATGGAACACAGTGTGTTCTCAGAACACAGTGAGACTTATATAGGAGACACTCATTGTGTTCACAGAACACAGTGAGACATATATATATAGGAGACACTCAATGTGTTCCCAAAACACTGAGACATATCTATAGGAGACACTGAATGTGTTCCTAGAACACAGTGAGAAATATATATATAGGAGACACTCAATGAGTTCCCGGAACACAGTGATACTTATATAGGAGACAATGTGTTCCCAGAACACAGTGAGTCTTATATAGGAGACACTCAATGTGTTCCCAGAACACGGTGAGTTCTACTTTGTGCATAGAAAAGGATATTTTGAATGTTTGCATTACTCACTGAGTAATAAGTTTCTTGACTTTTTAATATGGCGAATTCTAAACAAAAGATAATTCTAAAATGATTTAATAGACTGTTATCATTGGGGGCAGGATGGCTGGCGGGTTCCACTTTTGGTCAAAAGGTTTGTCATAGCCCATATTGTTTAGCTTATGAATAACATTATTAATTTCAAGTAACTGGAGTTTAAACATACTTGATTTCAGCATTTTTACAACAGTTACATGTATATATTAGTACATTGGGCTCTGCATTAGCTTTTGCCAGTCACCATAGGCTAAACAAATTTTAAAATGGCTAAACTTTTGTCAAGTGTTTGAGCCAATTTTGCTAAAGTCATTTTGACCCATACATTTGAGTGTTTGGCATTTGTGATATGGCCAAAATGGCTAAAATAACCTTTTGGTGGATGCAACTAGCTGCATATGTTTGTATTAAAATCCTTGAGTTTTCTCGGTGTTATCATAAGAACTGCCATAATTTTAATACTATAAATCGTAAGAACTGCTATCAATGCATACCACCACTTGTCAATTAAATGTAGACTGTGTTACAAGTTTGGCAATTTGATAGAACCCCATCTTTTTCAAAAAAAAAAAAAAGAAAAAAGAAAAAAGAAAGACATAATACATGTTGACATAATACATTTGGCTAAAGAGAATAAATGTGGTTTAGCCAATTTGGTTAAATTTTAAACAGTTTTTGGACTAGGGGCTTTTCAAGCCCTAGTCCTTAGCCGGCGACAAAATTCGAGCACGCTAGAAGCCGCAACAGATTGTCACTGACGAAATGTATCACTACGCTAACAGTCAGCTGTCATTTTGATTGGGTGTTCATTCGCATGAAAGAGGTAAACACATCCCACTCACTCTATGCATATTCATAGGAGCCATGGCCTTGTGTAGAGAAGAAATAGTTCTCCGGATCAAACGAATACCATCTAAATCGTAAATAAGCTGTGGGAAATGGAAAGAAAATTGAAGAATGTGATGTTTGGGCCTATACTTTTTTCTACTAAGACGGAAACAAGATGATATATTTTATCTCGAAATATTATAAACCCCGTTTGTACCCCGTACATCCAGCTTTGCAAACCTGGGATAAAGTATCTCATTTGCATATTGAAAGGACCAATGCTTCCGAGCAAAATTAGTTATTTTTCAGCAAAAAAGAATAGAGGTAAACATTTGCGATATCAGCGGGAAAATGGATCATCCGTTTCCTAATGGAGACAGTCTTAAAGAAAGTCTTCGTCAAAATGTTATAATTACAGAATTTACAAATTGTATTTCTACGCTGTAGAAGCGGCATTTCAGACACACTAGATTGAACTGATCACGCGTTGATTTAATGTTCATGATCACCATCAGTCGAGTGGAGAAGATTTTTTTCGAATCCGACTTTGTACAGATATGAATAATGTTGCTCCGAATTAATAAATGATGGAATACATACCACACTAAAAAAAATATGTAAACAATAATAAAATTAGATGTATTTTTTCCAAAAAGGATAACTCATACGGCCCATATTTCTTATTGGTGCAAGCGTCGGAATGTAATAATTACAATCTGATCCATTCGAACTCAAGAAGACTCTTTCCGCCAGTCTTGTCAACAGGTCAGTGCATACAATTTTCATAAATGCACTTACCATGTACACTTAACAAACTGTTCAATTTCCAAAGCCCCTAGTCCATCAGTGCTTTCAGCACTTTGATTTAGTCCAATGAATAGCCCAGGTACAATACATAGTATAGAAAGAAAACATCTAATGTGGTTCCTGTCCTTGGGGCCATTCAGAATGAATATCAGTGACCAAGTATAATAATCGATAATAATTGATAATCAAGGGAGATAATTCTTTATTGTATCAATGTACTTTACATTGCAATAACTTGGAAATATTTCTTGGTGTATGAGGTTGCAAATAAGCAGTAACTAAATAGGACTCGGTCAGTGTGTGCGTAGGTGCATGCGTGCGTGGGGTTCTAAAGTGTAAGGTCCCTTTCACTTATTGTGCCAAATGAAGAATCCCCTAAACGGTACAGCACGTTTGAGTGTGGATCGAAAGACTGAGTGATAAAGTCAAAAGAAAATATATTTCCTTCAGACTCTTTAATAGGCAATATGCATTATATGAACAAAATAAAATGTAGAGCACAAGAGGTAAATGTCAAATAAAGACTTTGTTATGATATTTTGCATTTCTGTTCCTTAAACTAAGTATTTTCAAGAAGTTTAATGCTTTAGAAACATTTCAAGCATTTCTGTAATTCTATGGTTCACAATGTGCGACTTTATTTCTCAAAAATCAATTAATAGCACACACAAAAAAGTGTATATATTTTCATGCGAATTGTATAAAAGCGAATTGTATAAAAGCAACATACGATATAGTTAATGCAAACATTATACTTCAAATATTTTATATTAATTTTATCCACAAAAATTATGGCTTTAACCTATGCATTGGCATGTAAAAATCCATACTGATACCAAGTGGAATGATTGTAGAGTATTATTGTCAATCAAAATTTATGAGAATGGTTTTATTGGGGGGAATAAAACCCCAGGATAATCTGCGGCTTTATGCCTTTCCTTGCAGTCAAATTGATTAAACCTGTGACAAGCTGGTGAATTACCTACTATATCTAAAGGCTGACTTAAAATAAATTTAACCACATTTATTGTCAAGATCAGAGAGTAAGGCTCTTTGATCAGGTTCAACATTGGAACCTTTATTTAAGTTTTGTAAACATTAAATTCTGGAATGTTTTGGCATTGACTTTACACACAAGTTAGAAAAGTTACCACTCTGTTAATGAAGACACTTTCAGATCAGACTACACCAATTACCAACCAATCAGCGGGCAGGGAAAAAGTTCCAGGGTAAATTCGGAGCTATTAATTTTGATTGGTTGACAAGGTAAACAAACCAAAAAATCTTGCTAAAAATTAAAATTCAACTTTTGAAGAGTACTCATAAAGGTTAAATCATACATTTGTACAATGTATTCATAATCAAAGAAAGAAGTATATTTTACATTTTCCTCATGTTTCTATATACAGGTAGGTGGGTCAGCACCATCCGACCCAAATAGCTTTTTCAAAACATACTCAATGTATGGCTTATGTATGTTTTTTTGATAAAACTAAGATAGGTCTTTCAAAACAAGTAATAAAAAATCTAGCTTCCTATATTAGGGAACTCAGTACAGAGCTTAGAGCTATAAGGTAGGCCTATGGAAAATGAATTGGTGTAGTATGACCTTCAAAAGATAGATTTTAGTTGTATAAATTTCTGTTATAGAATTGTTTTGATTAGCATTATGTGAATCAATTCATTTATGAAAAAATAAATGTTTGCATATAATATTGTATACCTTCATATTGTCCCATTCATTTTTGTCTGGGTGTATGTGTGTGTCTTTTCGTTTGTCCGTGCGTCTGATTTGCAGGATTTTCACCAAACTCTACCAGAATATTTCTTATGTGAATCCAACACAGAATTTCGGGTCGCTGTGACCTACTTTGGACGAAATATAGGTCAAGTCTGGTCTCCGCTACAACATGCGTACATGTATCTTCCTTGCAGGATTTTCACCAAACTCCACCAGAATATTCCTTATGTGTACAAAATTTCAAGTTGCTATGCCATACTTTTGACGAAATATAGCTCACATCCGGTCTCCGCTATGACATGCGTATCATTATTTTTCTTGCTGGATTTTCACTAAACTTCACCAGAATGTTCCTTATATGCATCTAATGTCATTTGCAGAATATTGGGTCGCTGTGACCTTTTTTCAACAAAATATAGGTTACGTCTGGTTTCCGCTGCGACATGCGTATCTTGCTTCTTTCTTGCAGAGTTTTCACTAAACTTCACATAGTTCATAGGTTTTAAATGATTATTGTTGCAGCTAATCATTAATATGTGACTCAATGGGGAAAGTAATTGGTGGTTTCATACCTTAACAGAGACATGACACAAAGTAATTGGTGGTTCATACCTTAACAGAGACATGACACGGTCTTTTTTTTCAGTATTGGATCTTATCGCGTCCCAGTGTGTGGTGAAGATCCATCAAGTCCTGACACATGACTTAAATTATTTTATCAGATAAAAGGACACTTGAAACCGTCACTATAATTGTTTATTTTGGTAATAAAGGCAATAGAACTTATTAAAGTGGCCATCTATATTATTAACTGAAGTTGAATAAATATCCGAACCCATTTTTAGCTCGACTATTCAAAGAGCTATCTTACTCATCTCAACGTCGGCCTCAGCGTCCCCAGCTTCACCTTAAAGTTTTTGTGCAATAGATTTATTGCATTAAAACGTTAATACTAATGTTTCCCATCAAATTCTGTACCTTATCCAACAATCCCCATAACTCTTCCATTCATTTTGAAAAAATTATGGCCATTGAATTGGTAAAAAATATGATATTGTTACATAGAAGTATATAGGAAAAATACTTAAAAATCTTCTTCTCCAAAAAAAAAAGGGGCTGCAGCTTAGATATTTTGTATATAGCATCGTCTAATAGTCCTCTACCATGTTTGTTTAAATGGTGACCCTGGAGTCAGAATTGGACCCGCCCCAGGGGTCACAATAGTTGAAACATGAGGGTGTGTGTTGGGCCCCTGAGTCATAACTTAGTAACCATTGAGATCCCAACCATATAACCATATATAGGACAGACAGATCCAACAACCATCCAA
Source organism: Cyrtodaria siliqua (assembly GCA_037043455.1). NCBI lineage: Eukaryota > Metazoa > Mollusca > Bivalvia > Adapedonta > Hiatellidae > Cyrtodaria > Cyrtodaria siliqua. Next base: position 153,422 of record JAWPHD010002563.1, read on the forward strand.
CCAGCATAGACACTGGGTTCTTTCCCCACCCCTGGGGACATATCCCCTCGGTCACAACTTTGAAACCATTGAGATCCCTAAGCTATAACCATATATACACTTACTGGGCATGAACAGACGGATACAACCTTCCAACCAGCATAGACCCCGGGCTCCATTCCCACCCCTGGGGACATAGCCCCTCGGTCATAACTTGGAAACCATTGAAATCCCCACCCTATAACCATATATACACTTACTGGGCATGAACAGATGGATACAACCACCCAACCAGCATAGACCCCTGTCTCCTTCCCCAACCCTGGGGACATAGCCCCTGGGTCATAATTTGGAAACCGTTGAGTACCCCACCCATAACCATATATATACACTTACTGGGCATGAACAGACAGTTACAACCATCCAACCAGCATAAACCCTGGACTCTTCCTCACCCCTGGTGACATAGCTCCTGAGTCATAACTTGTAAACTGTTGAGATCCCCACCCTATAACCATGTATCACTTACTGGGCATGAACAGATGGATATAACCACCCAACCAGCATAGACCCCGGGGCTCCTTGGGACATAGTCCCTCGGCCATAACTTGGAAACCATTGAGATCCCCACCCTATAACCATATATGCACTTACTGGGCATGAACATGATACAACCACTCAACCAGGATAGACCCCGGACTCATTCCCCACCCATGGTGACATAGCCCCTGGGTCATAACTTGTAAACCATTGAGATCCCCACCCTATAACCATATATACACTTACTAGGCATGAACAGATGGATACACTAACCATCCAACCAGAAAGACCGTAGGCTTCTTCCCCACCTTTGTGGACCTAGCTCCTTTACATTTTACTTTGACTCTTCGAAGAATATTATGGGATCTATAGGTCAAAGTTCATGGTCACAAATTGCATTTATGTGTTAATCAGTTTAATGTTTACATCCAAGTTTCTTAACATGTAAATAACAGATTTTATCCAATCATCATCAAACTTACATACATTATTATTGGATGAAAGGTCAAGGTCACAAAGGGGCCAAAGGTCAAATGCACATACACTTTTAACATATTTTTTCTTCAAATTTTTGAGAGGGCTGGCGTGACGCAGTCGGTAGCACGGCGGATTTGTAACCGGAGGCCACGGGTTCAATCCTCCATGGTGCCACTGAGTTCCGTCGGTGTGTTCTTGGGCAAGACACTTCCCTTAGCTCCGTCCGTCGGATGGGGACGTAAACTGGGCGGTCCTGTGTATCGGTCTATCCTCCGAGCACGTTAAAGAACCATAGGAAACTATTCGATAGTAAGAGTAGGGCAGGTTCCCGGAGTCCTATGTATCCTTCCCCTCTCTCTGGGGTGGCTCTTAATAACCTATACTGTGTTGATGAGCCGTTAAACAACATTCTATTCAATTCAAATTTTTGACTTAAAAATTTGCATTATTGTATCCTTTGAAAGGGTTATTATGAAATTACCTCCGTGTCATCACAGAAAAATTGTGGCCCTTGATTTAATGAAAATTCCAATGTTTTCCTTCTTGACACATCCAGCTTGTCCCTTTGTTTTCACTTCTTTTTTCTGAGGGCATGCTGGGTTCTCAGACATCTCTTGTATTTATTTATATCCAATTGTCCAACACATTGGCAGGAGTCATAAAATAAAATTAATTAAAATTTATATCTGGATCATTTCACTCAAAATTCATAATAAAGATTTGTATTAATATGTTTTGTTTCTGTTGTCCGTAGACTATTTCAGGAATCAGTTTTTGGGCAAGATTTGGTGAATATATCTGACTTTTTTAAGCTCTACTGATCAGAGATCAGTAGAGCTTATGCCTTGGTGTGGCGTCCGTCGTCCGTCCGTCTGTCCGTAAACTTTTTTTTTGTAGCGACTACTCCTCTGAAACTACTGAATGGATTTTCATGAAACTTTACAGAAAAGTTGCCCATGAGGTCTAGTTGATCCTAGCAAAAATACATGTTGATGTGAAATCCAAGATGGCCACCAAATCTAAAAATAGATTTTTAAAAAACAAGTTTGTAGCGACTACTTCTTGAAAACTCTAGGTGATATTGATATGGGACTTTTTCTAAAATGATCAGCATGACATGATGTTGGTCCTTGTCGAAAATCTTTTTGATTCGACGTTAAACATGGCTGCCAGTGGCCATCTTTGTTTACATAGAGTTATTTAGTAAAAACTTGTAGCGACGACTCCTCTGAAACTACTGGACGGATTTCCATGAAACTTTATAGGAATGTTGCTTTGATGTCTAAATGATCCTAGCAACATTTCAGGTTGGTCGGAAATTCAAGATGGCCGCCACAGCTAAAAATAGATTTTCAAAAAACAAGTTTTTAGCGAGTACTTCTTGAAAACTATAAGTGATATTGATATGGATCTTTTTCTAAAATGATCAGTATGGAATGATGTTGATCCTTGTCGAAAATTATTTTGATGCGACGTTAAACGGCCATCTTTGTTTACATAGAGTTATATAATGAAAACTTGTAGCGACTACTCCTCTGAAACTACTGGACGGATATTCATGAAACTTCACAAGAATGTTGCTCTTGATGTCTAATTAATCCTAGCAAAATTTCAGGTCGGCCGGAAATTCAAGATGGCCGCAATGGCTAAAAATAATTTTTCAAAATACAAGTTAGTAGCGACTACTTCTTGAAAACTATAAGTGATATTGATATGCGTCTTTTCCTAAAATGATCAGTATGATATGATGTTGATCCTTGTCGAAAATTATTTTGATTTGACGTTAAACATGGCTGCCAGCGGCCATCTTTGTTTACAGAGTTATATAATGAAAACTTGTAGCGACTACTCCTCTGAAACTACTAGACGGATTTTCATGAAACTTCACACGAATGTTGCTCTTGATGTCTAATTGATTCTAGCAAAACTTCAGGTTGGCCGGAAATTCAAAATGGCCACCACTGCTAAAAATAGATTTTCAAAAAACAAGTTTATGGCGACTACGTCCTGAAAACTATAAGTGATATTGACATGGGACTTTTTCTAAAATGATCAGCATGTCATGATGTTGGTCCTTGTCGAATTTTTTTTGATTCGATGTTGAACATGGCTGTCAGCGGCCATCTTTGTTTACATAGAGTTATCTAGTAAAAACTTGTAGCGACTACTCCTCTGTACTACTCGACGGATTTTCATGAAACTTTACAGGAATTTTGCTCTTGATGTCTAATTGATCCTAGCAAAATTTCAGGTCGGCCGTAAATTCAAGATGGCCACCATGGCTAAAAATAGATTTTCAAAATACAAGTTTGTAGCGACTACTTCTTGAAAACTATAAGTGATATTGATATAGGACTTTTTCTAAATTGATCAGTATGACATGATGTTGATCCTTGTCAAAAATTATTTTGATTTGACATTAAACATGGCCGCCAGCGGCCATCCTTGTTGACATAGAGTTATATAATGAAATATTGTGGCGACTACTCCTATGAAACTACATGAGTGATTTTCATGAAACTTCACAGGAATGCTGATCTAGCTATCAATCATCTATCAGTAGAGCTTCAAGGTCATTGACCTCTTGTTTTATTATTGCTTTTTTTATTTTTTATTGAACCAATTGTTTGAATGAGAATTTTTGAATTTTTAAAATAATTTGTTCTCTTGCATCACCCCCTATCAGTTCTTGATTAAGTAATGTGTGAATGAATTCTATGGAATTGACATATTCACAGCTTGAAATTGCAATAAAATAGAAGACTCCATGTCTGACACATGCAAAAGCCAAATATTTAGGGTCAAACCCAGTACATTCGTACACCTTCGTATTCAGGCACTTGTTTTGACACATATCTGTGCACCGGAAGCTTTATGAAACAATTGCGTAATGACGGATCATATGCGGATCGTTTTCAAATGAAAATAGAATTAATCATTCCATTTAACACTTATTAAACCATGTGTATGCTTTTGTCATCACATCTCTGGTACGGTCAGACTCTTACCGGTGCATTCGGACACCCATGATGGTACACTTGGACATCTGCGAAAGTTCAAAAACCGTATAAGTTTTTTTAAAAAAGAAAATCACTATATACAAGGTAAAAGACGGTATGGAGCCATACACAATTGCTATTTAAGTACATATATACAAACATAGAAACACGCCCCATCCCATCATTTGCCTCCATTTTCCTGGGGCTGGAAGTGTGACGATGGTTTCAAATTGATTGACTCAGATTTATTAGATCTATAATAAATTATAAAATTAAATTAATATTGATTGTTTCGGAAGGCGCTTAAATAAGAGTGATATCTATAGCATAATGCCCTAGCCTAAACCTCACATGTTTCAATTGAAATTACCAGGTTGGAGCGTATTAAGGTGTCCGATTGTACGTACCATCCACTATTTTACCAGGAATATGGTACAGTCAACCACTTGCATTTTGTCAAATGAACCCAACAATAAACAAATATACATTTATATATTTTAATCATCAACTGCATAACTTAATTGTTCAAATGGACACAATTTTCAAAGAAATACGACCAAAGATATCGAGTAATATCACAGATTTGCTGGTGCGGTTAACAGGATACTCCTATATGAAATGTTTGTAACTTGCGCCAAAACAGGTTTTGATGATGTATACATTATTTGACAAATCAAAACGTGTGTTACACTTTGCATACTAATATCAAATTCAAAGCTAAGAACATCGATTTTTAATGAATAAGAATATGACATCATACATACTGGGTTTGGCCCTAAATGATGAAATGCAACAAATACTCACATTTTGCATCCATTGACAACTGACATCATAGTAGCAATGACATCAGAATCCATAGACAATAGAAGTCGCAATGGTATCCATGGACAACTGACATCACAGTAGAATTGACAATGATATCCATGGACAACTGACATCACAGCAGAATTCACAATGATATCCATGGACAACTGACATCTCAGTAGAAATCACAATGGTATCCATGGACAACTGACATCACAGTAGAATTCGCAATGATATCCATGGACAACTGACATCACAATGTGTGTTTGTGAAGGTTGGGTTGGGTGTAGTCTCATATATTTGACGGCTTTTTTTACATACGGACGTTTATAGATACACCCTGTGACGTCTCATTGCATTTGACCAAAAACCGTATGGACAATTCCAGACAGTGTGTAAACGTTTCTTGTATGACATCACTGCACTGACTTTTGTGTTTTGCCGTTCAAACAATGAATACTACCTAGATTTAAACTAATATATTCCATATCAAAATGTTTTTGGGATTAAAATTTAAGTGTAAAATGGATAACAAAAACTGATCATTCTTCACTTTGGGCACGTTGTACATTGATAACATTCAGTGTATCAGTTTAAATTGACTGTTTATGTCTAGCTCGGAGAATCTCTGCGGTCCACACATAAAAAAGTCAAACACATGTGCATGTCAGAGGACAGTGCATATCAAAAATCATCTCGCTGTTCGTAGATGTGTATTTTATGCACTAGTTTGTGGGGAAATAATAGAGTTGTCACATGAATGGAAATCTTGATTTTACCAAATATGCTTTGAAGTGGTATCCATGAGCAGGGTTCTCAATAAATGCGTACACATGCATTTTGACGCATGGAAATTCCATTTGACCCAATTCTGACGCAGCTAATCTACCACCTGTGCGTTTTTATGACGCGCGTGTATTCGCTTTCAAGCATCATGTACTTTTTCTATAGTCCAAACATCACAGCAATGAGCACGCGCTGCATAACAGTGATTGACACCTTGCCTGACGACCTTGATTGCCTCTCGATCAATCAAATTCACTGCTGTCGCAGCTTGTGGCACAGATGTGGAAATAACCTGTCTGTGAATGGTATCACTGTGTTATCTAATCACTGCTATTGTGTTAATAATTGAACGATTATCTTTGAAGTTTATGATGCATTTTGCGGGTGGAGACTATTATGACTTGATTGGATTAACTGTTTAATTGATTGCTACCGGCTTCTGTTTGATTACCGGTTAATTAGACAGAACTGAGATAAAACAAATGCTAGCTGTCAAACATGTGAAAAGATAAAATTTGTGTTTGTTAATTTTGTTTTACGCATGTTTTAAAGAACCAAGAAATATAATTTTAATGAGGATAATTGGCGAAATGTACATAAACAGAGCGTTTTTTAACCTGGGTTAGCGTTCAGTCAAAACTTAACGGACATTACGCATTGTGATATTTTGTGTTTACGTACTATTTTTGTGCTATCGAGTAACAGACTTTATTAATTTATGTATGTTCAATACACAAATGGCACAAAGAAGTATATTTTCGTTTATGTCATCACACTTTACGAAACAGCATGTTGGGGATGCACTGTCTGAGGGTTCAGTTTGAGGTTGCACTGTCTGACCCCGAAGAAGCAGAAAATAAGAGAGCTTGTGTTATAATAACATCAATAACTTATAATATATAATAACACCAATAACTTATAGTATTAACAAATGTGGACCCCAATTCATTAAACAGCCTTACATAACTTTGAATCTCTGACATGATGATACATTATTGTCAAATGGAATAGTGTTTTTAGATCACCTGAGCCGAAGGCTCAAGGTGATCTATTGGGATCACTCTGCGTCCGTCGTTCGTCATCCGTCGTCGTCCGACCGTCATCATCGTTAACTTTTCTTCAAACGACTTCTCCTCAGAAACCGCTTGGCTAATTTTGACCAAACTTCACATGAATGATCCTTAGATGAATGCTTTTTAGATTTGTTAAAATTAGGTCAAAGCAAAATCCAAGATGGCCACCATTACCATATAGGTAAGGTTGAAACCTTAAAAAATCTTCTTCTCCATAACTGCTGCACAGATTTCAGCAGTTTTTCTTTTAAAATGATCGTCAATGCCTAGACTATCAAATTTGTTGAAATGAAGTTCCCGGGTTTAAAAATGGCTGTTTCCCGGGCGCCCCAAGGGTCACATGTTTTACATAAGCATGTATAGGGAAAAACTTAAAAAATCTTCTCTGAAACTGCAAGAGCCAGAGGTTTAATATTTTGCATTTGCTATAAGCTTATGGTCCTCTACCAATTTTGTTCCAGTGGTGACCCTGGGGTCACATTTTGCCCCGCCGCGGGGTCACAGTTTTACATAGGCTTGTACAGGGTAAAACTTCTTTTCTGGAACTGCAAGAGCCAGAGGTTTAATATTTTGCATTTGCTATAAGCTTATGGTCCTCTACCAAGTTTGTTCAAATGGTGACCCTGGTGTCAAATTTGGCCACGCCCCGGGGATCACAGTTTTACATGGACTTATATATATAGGGGAAAAAAAATCTTCTCTGAAACTGCAAGAGCCAGAGGTTTAATATTTTGCATTTACTGTAAGATTATGGTCCTCTACCAAGTTTGTTCAAATGGTGACCCTTGGGTCAAATTTGATCCTGCCCCGTGGGTCACAGTTTTACATAGACTTATATAGGAAACACATTAAAATCTTCTTCTCTGGAACTACAAGAGCCATAGGTTTAATATTTTGCATTTACTATACTCTTATGGTCCTTTACCAAGTTTGTTCAAATGGTGACCGTGGGGTCACATTTGGCCCTGCCCCAGGGGTCATGTTTTACATAGACTTGTATAGGGAAAAACTTAAAAAATCTTCTTCTCTAAAACCACAAAGCTCTCATATATTACATGTAGCCCTGGGGGTCACATTTGGCCCTGCCCAAGGTGTTACACTCTAGCACCTTCATTTTGTATTTGATAAGTACCGAACGTTGTCAGTGTCTTTATATCAATGTTGTTATACACAATAGAGCCCACATGTCTTGAACAATCTTAACCAAACTTGCACAGATTGTATATGACCATAAGATTTCGAAGAAGTTTGATAATGTGCCAGTACTCAGGTGACCGATTTAGGGCCAACTTGGCCCTCTTGTTTTAAGTTCAAATGCATATCCTTGCACACCTTTCTTGGCAATACAATATTTACAGAATTCACTAAAAGTTATTTAAGGATGTTTTATAAAACGGGGCTTCAATTTGTTTGATTTATATTTGACTTTTGACATTTCAATTTTGACCCTTGGGATTTTTGAGTCAAGGCAGGGCTTTTTTCAAGGAAACTGGGAAAAGGCCTAGTCCTGCTGAATTTGGGAAAAAGAAGCGCAAGACTGTCCAAATTGGGGAAAAAATAGCGTGATTTTTGTTGTTTTGGGAAATGTTTTTTAAGGGGAAATTTCATCAAAATGTAGTTTTAGGTAAAATATTGATTAGGTTTTAGAACTGAGTTATTTTAACATACAAACTATGTAAAGTACATGTATGTCACTTAATTAACTAACAAAAAAAAAAAAAAAAAATTTTTTTTTTTTTTAAATGGATTTTTTTTACCCCAAAATTGGGAAAAAATAGAGGTTTTTGCAACAGTTACTGGGAAGAGGCCAAATTTCGGCCCCTGTTAAATAGATTAAAAAAGCCCTGCAAGGGTCATATGACTCTTCACTTTTAAAGACTATTGAGAACCGTGATGAGAGCTTAAAAGTAAAAAGGTCACAGTTGTCGTCGGGGTGTTGCCCATGCAACCATTTGTTATCACCATGGAGATAATGCTGTATGGTACTCATAAAACAATTAGATCAAACTTGGATGTCTGCCCATGGGGATAGTGGGGATAAGGGATGGGGGGTGGATTTGGGGTGGGGGCAAACAAATGCAATCAAAAAACGTTCTATCAAACTCCAATGTCTGCCCAGGGGGATAGTTGGGATGACTGAGAGGGACAGAGGTGTGTGGGGTGGATGTAATCGGGTCTCCGATGAAATGCATGGGGATTTGTAGCCTCGGTCACCCGGCCCGCTTCTGATTTCTTCGTTGCACTATGCTACACGGATCCAGAACCAGGGCCTGGGGAATCTACGACGTTTAAAATCGCCCTCTCATTTTGGGCGATTTTGGCGAGATTTTGAGACATTCAGCGAGATTTTCAAAACACTTATTTCTAAATTTATTTCATAATAATTTCTTACTTTCAACTTTTGAGAAGCAGCATGTGACGTCAAAAATGGTAACAGGTGCATCAGCAATTGACGTTGTACGTTTATTTACAACATGACTTCACGCAAACGTCAACTTTATGCACGTGAAAAAAATGCGCGAATAAATCGGACTAATCGCTAGTGGGCGCTTTAATTGACCTAATCTGCCCAGAACGATATCTGTAAGTAAGACATATGCATGATACGGTCTAGCTGGCCGAGACTAGGGGATTTGCAATGGCTCACCAAATCGTCTCTATATTTGGCACTCAGTATTATAATTAAAGTAGCATAATTCAACAATTTAGTTCTTTGAAGTTATTCTGTGCGTGTTAAACTGTAAGCATTATGAATAAGGTCATCCTTTACAGGTGTAATTGTGGATCATTAAGATATGGATCAATGCAATAATAAGTGGTGTTAAACACAGTTGGCTGTTTAATAAGACTTTGTTCAGTAGGAAATCGTTTACTACATCTACAAAATGATTAAATAAGACATGCAATACTTAAGTTTACATGAATGACTGTTAGGCAGAGTTATGCACAAATGTGGAGGCACAATGTACGTACTTGTTGTCAGAAATGTAAGGAAAAGAGAAATCTGCGAAATTGAGCGGTAGGTTCATAATATATAACATTTTCTTTGAAATCCTACCACCACACGTCCATAAATAATTTTGCTTTTGAAAATGCTAATAAACATTGACAGAAAAAAATCGAACAGGAAAAGTAGCATACAAAGACAAAAGTCAAACACAAACATGATTTTCTTAATAAGTTTAAAATACTCTTATGCCATAAAATACCAGCTTATGTAGCAGGCAGGAATGGGGTACTTTGTTGACTGCCTTGGCAAAGTAGAGTAGTATGTTTCTTGGTGACAACCAGTTGTGTCTCACACAAGCGCTTTTTCTGAAATCCATGCGGGTTGTCACACAGTATACTTTGGCATTAAAAGTACCTAATGATCTCTATGGATTATGTGCTCTAGTACTTATTTGATAGGCTTGTTGTATCATCCCTGTTGTAGACAGACTAGCTGAAATTGGGTGTTTCTGCATAGCTATGTTGTCACTTTTCACAAAGCCTTCCTTGTTTTTCAGTGCAGTAAGTCCTGAATCTTCCTGTCCTTTGCTTTTGATGAATTGTCAGCATTTCTCCAGATTATTTTTTTTTTGACATGAAGAAACAAATTGAAGTTTTAGAAGTAAAGTCCTTGTGTTTTAAAATACCACAATGGATGATTTTGGGAATGATGCACACAAAAGTAATTCTCTTTGATAGATGATATGGACATGTTTTGACAGTAATACTGTTTTATCATTCCAGAAAATGATGATGTGCGCAGGACAACATTGCGGGAACTTAAGATGCTGCGATCCCTCAAGCAAGAAAACATTGTGGAACTGCGTGAGGCGTTCAGAAGGAAAGGCAAACTGTACCTCGTGTTTGAATATGTTGAACGGGTATGTTGCTATGATTTGACATTAATACATGCTGTACCAGTATGTTTGGAGGAAAATTGTGGGGGCGTTTGTTTGAGCCAAGGTTATTCGGCATTTTCTAGACGCAATATAAATGGTGTCTAAATAGGTCATCTACCAAGGGAACTGGGGTCATCCCATGTTGATAATTACTTGTTTGAATGGTGTTTACGTAATTATAAGCACATGTTAAGCCATATTTGACTCACGATTATTTTCTGGTTAAGGCAGACCACCTCGTTTTTTTCTGTGTAGACCCGGTATACCTCCTGCCATCCATAATATAGGAATCAACCTTTCTTTCTTGTACAAGACGAGCTCCCAGTGGGATTTTAAGGTAAATTAAGACATCCTGAAAGTTTTATAGCAGACTATTGAGACTAAGTGATGTAATTTGAGATTTCTTAATTTCCTGCTGTCCAGCAACAAGGCGTTTACATGGGGTAATAAATATCAAAAAAGCATTTTGGCTGTAAAATATTTATTTCTCAACCAATTTTTAAAATTATGTTGTCTTCATTTACCACGATTTTTTATTTGTGCCCCGGACAATAGTACTTAGTGAGCAGGTTCTATATCTCATGACATTTATAAATTCAAAATGGTTTGGATCTATAATACACAAGCATCCTTTCATAAAATTGCAAGGCAGGAAAATAACATAGCAATTTATGTCATTTAATGATAGCAAGCAGTGATTGGGAGAGTGTTAATCATGGTACACTGAAAGCTTACTTCAATTAAAACACAATTTACTTGAAATACTAGCCGAGCCATTATGTTTGCCAGCATTTAACTTCTCCAATAAACAATTTCATTACTGTTAACATGCATCGGAGCACAGCATTCTGGGGTGTAGTGTACCTCAATCGATTGCCATTGATTTTGTGTTTTATAGAGAAATAATGGAGGGTGTTTTTACCGCCAGTCAATGCAGACAAAGTTTATATTATTCAGAATGCTTCCAAAGAGAAACTAAATAACTCTTGTTTATCCAAAAAATAACTCTGACTCTTTAGAATAAAATTGTAATGAATCACTTTATACACCACTGAATGCAATTTGACTTACAACCAGCAGACAGAATTTGCAAAAATCTTATAAATGCTCAATGCAAAAATTGATAAATTATATTGAAGTCAATTACTGTTGGTCCTGATAATAATTGATTTTTTCTGAAAACAAACATTTTACATTGATTATTGTATTGAGTTTTTTTAATGAATTTAATATTTTCATTCAAAATGCATCATTGTAAAGATTTACAATATGGTATGGTTGTTTTTACCCAATCAAATGTTTTCAGAAATGTTTTAACGCATGCTGTAAATTAAATGAGGTTTTAATGAACAGCTGAAATTATACTTAAATAGAATTGTAGCTGTTTAATGTAATAAATTGATCAATTATTCTTTGTAGAGCTTTGCAAATTTCTGCCATAAAATAGGGTTACTTTTAAAATCCCAAATATTGCAAAGAAGTATTATACAAAGGTACAGCCTGCATATAATGTTACCATGGCCCTTTGTTTAACAAATCTTAATAATTTACATTGAAGTTTTACATTCAAGTTTTTGATTAAGTTTATTACTCAAATGCAAAAGGTCGTACAGCTTTCTGACTTCAAACATGATTGGACAGAAACATGTTCCTACTATCAGTAATCAGTAACTCATTGTGGATGGCCTCCCCTACTTTGTGTTATTTTAGTCCATTTCTCATATATACTGAATGGAAAAGAAATGCATAATAAACAAATTGGCATTTTCCTATACTAAACTATTATATACACCTAATTCCACGTAATATTCCAGAGATATATCAACGTGTTTTGTACAAAAAGGGGCTACAACTAGAAAGGAGAACTCTGTCTGTAACCATTGGTGTGTTCGGTGCTGTTTAAACCTTCTTTCCTAAAGGACAGGCCTAATGTCGCACTGTACCATTTGATTAGCAGTTGCATATTAAACATACTATTATAGCGGAAATACCCATGCGTTTCTTTTTCTTTTCAGTATATTAACTGCTATACAGCTTCAAAGTTTTAAACATTTACATCATATATACACATTTAAATCTAGAACTATAAATAGATCAATGTGAATGACCTTGACCTATTTTTCATTCTCTGTTAATTTATTTGATTTCTGCAATGACAGTCAAACAGCTTTCATAAATCATATAGACCAACATCTACATGGCATCAACATGTTTACATGGTCAAGTAGTTGCATGTTATGTAGTGATCATGTGAGAGTGGGCCCTGCGGATGGGTGGCACGGTCGAGAGGTTGTGTGCTTTCCTCGTAACAGAAAGGTCGCATGTTCGAGACGTCACAGCGAAACATTTCCCCTGTGACACTAAGCATGTAACTTACTCTGGCTGCTTTTTCCATTGGAATGTTAACCAAGCGGTCCATATACTGGAGTCTGTCCTCCACGTATTTAAAAAATCCAGAGGATTCTGTTTGATATTAAGGTTTTGGTGATTCTGTATCCCTCTGAATCCTTCTGCTGCATCTGGGGTGGCGCTAAATAACTTGAGATAATTGTGTTGTTGAGTCGTTAAACATTATCCATTCAATTCTAGCACTAGCTTGTTACAATTACAATGGTGAACTTTGTTTTTGTGTCACCTGTGTAGCAGCATGGTAGACACAGGGATCACTTTGTCTGTCGTTGTCCATTGTCATCATCCGTCACACTTTAACCTAACCTTGGCCATTACGTGAAAAGTATTTGACATATGTTCATGAAACTTCACACAAATCTTTATCTTAACCTGCAACCTAACCAAGCTCATAACTGGCCATAACTTGAAAAGTATTTGACCTATGTTCATGAAACTTCACACACTTATTCATCTTAACTGAAGGAATGTCGATACACATGTCGAATAACTTTGACTTTCCTTTCAGCAGAGTTATGCACCCCTTTTCATAAAACTTTAACCTGCAACCTAACCTAGCTCATAACTTGGCAAAATATTGACCTATGGTCATGAAACTTTCTACAGTTCTTCCTTATCAATTATCCAATGCAGATTTATGCCCCTTTTCATAAACTTTAACACTTAAAAAAAACTGCTCCATAATTCATGAAGGATTGCCCCCATGTCTTCAGACTTTATAGTTGGATTGTACTTGGTCAAATAAGCACTCGGCAGGCGACACAAGGTGTTCTGTGGAACACCCTTCTAGTCTTAGTTACTCACTGTTTGGCAAACAAAATTCTGGGATGATGGACATAGTAAATAATTCTGCAGGGCGTTACTGCAGGATTATTACAATAATTAAAAAGCAATTGAAACTGGATTCCGGATGAATGTAAAAAAAACGATTCAGAGTTTGTGATTGTAATTTCTGGACCACAGTAACTTACTACAATTAAAACACATGTGACAAACCTTTGATCAATAATGTAACTGGAAACTCATTCACAGTGAATGATTGAGAAATGACAATCTAGACGCCACTTATGTCGCTTTATTGGGATAGATATTGGTCAGGGTTGTAAATTAATTTATAGCTAAATAACAACTATAGCTGACGAAGTGTAGGTAGTTTCTATGCCTTGTATAGCTCAAAAGAAATATTAATGAAGTTATTACAGCGATAGTGTCGCAATGTAATAAAATGGCAGTTGTAATCTACAGACGTACATCGCGTCTAGGTAAGGGATATCGTGTGTGTGTGTATACAAATAGAGATGCTTAATTATTAATGAAATCAATGTGTCACCCCACAAAACACGTTTTAATGTTTGATTGTAACGTTAATTTGTGATTTCCCATTTTGCCTCCAGTTTTATTAATAATTCATAAAAGTAAAATATAAATCAGGTCACAATAATTGAAAATTGTTTTTACTTTTTGCATTTTTCAGCGAGTTTTCCATCGGCCTTCTGTTGTTCATCCCTCTGTCTTCACCAGAGTCATTTGTTGGGTACATCATATATAACCTTGCATGTGTTGAAAATGACGTAAAACACCATACAAACAAAACAAAGTGTCTACACCAGCATTCATTTGTACAAAGTGGTTGCGTAGGTATATAAATATTATTTTATTATTTTAACGCTTTGTCTCTATATTCACAGAACATGTCTCTATATTCACAGAACATGTTGGAACTGTTGGAGGAAATGTCAAATGGAGTTGCTCCGGAGAAAGTGCGAAGTTACACATACCAGCTGTGTAAAGCCATACACTGGTGCCATAGTAACGACATCATACACCGAGGTACCAATTGTCTTGTACTTATAAGCACTTGTCTGTGCACCATCTATATATATTGTACTTATAAGGACTTGTCATGGCACCAGCTATACTGGTGCCATAGTAATGACATCATACATCAAGGTACCAGTTGTCTTGTACTTATAAGGACTTGTCAGGGCACCAGCTAATGAGTACTGATGCCATAGTAACGGTGTCATACACCGAGGTACCAGTTGTCTTGTACATATAAGGACTTGTCTGGGCACCAGCTATACTGGTGCCATAGTAACGACATCATACACCGAGGTACCAATTGTCTTGTACTTATAAGGACTTGTCAGGGCACCAGCTAATGAGTACTGATGCCATAGTCATGACATCATACACCGAGGTACCAGTTGTCTTGTACTTAAAAGGAATTGACTGGGCACCAGCTATACTGGTGCCATAGTAACGACATCATACACCGAGGTACCAGTTGTCTTGTACTTAAAAGCACTTGACTGGGCACCAGCTATACTGGTGCCATAGTAACGACATCATACACCGAGGTACCAGTTGTCTTGTACTTATAATGACTTGTCTGGGCACCTTCTGTGTACACTGGTGCCATAGTAAGAACTTGTTTAAGTAAATTATCTTCAAGAAACTGAGGTCGAATTACAATTTACATTTAAGAAGTCAAAATTTATGAAGACAGACTCGCTACAATGCTCTTATTGTGCTTTATTGTCTAGTTGTCCTGCAGGTGGTACATTTGGCATATCTCTTAGAACACCATAGATTACTTTTCACAAAATGCCTGGCCAGGTCATACCAGAGACTTCATCCCATGCATGACATTCAATATCATATAAAGGCAGAATATATTATATAGAGTGGAGTCTTGTTGTGGAGTCTTGGAGCGGAGTGGAGTGGATAATTGGTGTGACCTTGGAGTCACATTTTGGAGTGACCTTGGAGTCAAATTTTTGACAATTTTTGGAGTCTTATTTTTCCTTACAATTAATAACTGTAAAAAAAGGTAAAGGTTAAAGGTAATTTAACCGAGGCAAATCCCATTTTAGCGCGATTCAATGACATGCTTCCCGATAGTTTATTTCTACATGTATTTTCCTGTGTTATAGTGCATTTCCTAAGTACCATTTCGAGTTTTAAGTAAGCCAACTGTAGCCAAGAAGATTTATTTTTATTTGATATTCCATTCCATGTTTCAGACATAAAACCAGAAAACCTGTTGATAAGCAGTACAGACACACTGAAGCTCTGTGACTTTGGGTTTGCGCGGACAATCAGCGGTGGTATGACGGGGATGTATACAGACTATGTGGCCACGCGCTGGTACAGATCTCCCGAGCTCTTACTGGGGTAAGCTTCATTTTGTACATGTATAGATGGCAGGTGTGTACAGTTGTGTATATTGACAGACATATTACAGACATACAGAATGTGTGTATACAGACAGTTGTGTATACAGAATGTGTGTATACAGACATACAGAATGTGTGTATTCAGACAAACAGAATGTGTGTATTCAGACATACAGAATGTGTGTATACAGACAGTTGTGTATACAGAATGTGTGTTTACAGACAGTTGTGTATACAGAGTGTGTGTATACAGACATACAGAATGTGTGTATATAGACATACAGAATGTGTGTATACAGACAGTTGTGTATAAAGAATGTGTGTATACAGACATACAGAATGTGTGTATACAGACATACAGAATGTGTGTATATAGACATACAGAATGTGTGTATACAGACAGTTGTGTATACAGAATGTGTGGACCCAGGATCAAAAAGTCCTGGGTTCGATTCCCGCCATGACCATATGTGTTGTGTCCCTGCATTTTCTTAGTACGGGTTCTACCCAGAAATACATCAAGAGTGATTAAAATAAGTTCTGAGAGCTTTCGTTACAATCAAAGTAAAATAAGTTTAAACTAACTTTATTTTGTCTGTTTCAGTGCACCATATGGTAAAGCCGTGGACATCTGGTCTATAGGCTGTATACTGGGTGAGCTCAGTGACGGGCAGCCATTGTTCCCTGGCGAGAGTGAGATAGATCAGCTCTATGTCATACAGAAGATTGTCGGACCACTGCCACCTGATCAGATGAACCTTTTCTACAACAACTCCAGATTCTCTGGATTAAAAGTACAACTGAATTGTTTGTTCAAGGAAAAATAGTTTTTGTCATTTTAATTTTGCTCTTTATCTCTTTTATTTATAAGAAAACTATATGGTGACATCCGTCTGTCTGTCCATTAACTTTTACCTGACAACTGATTGTGGCTTATAACTACAACAATGAAACTTTGTAAATATCTTCAGCATGATCCAATGAATATATCTGATAAAGGCCCATAACTCTCTGGTTCATATTTTCTGAGAAAAAAGATTAACCTGGAACTTAACCTTGCCTTTTACAAGTAACTGTGGCTTATAACTTTCAAAGTGTTAGGTGAACAACAATGACCCTTTGCACACATTTTCAGCATGGTCCAATGAATACATCTTATAAAGGCCCATAATGCTTTGATTTTTTAACAATTATTCCCCCTTGAAAAAGGTTTGACCTGGAACTTGACCTTGCCATCAACAGACGATTTTGCCTCGCTAGGCCGTGCTCCTGTTTTATTAGTTGAAGGTGAATTCCTCTATTTTCCTCTATTTTTATTAATGAATATTTCTTTAAAAGGTTATACTTTAATTTCTAAAAGCTGTTTTATTCTTAATTTCAGTTTCCATCAGTAAGCAAGCCCCAGACGCTGGAGAAACGGTATCAAGGAATACTTAGTAGTGTACTCTTAGATTTTATGCATGTAAGTCAGTTTGGGGTTACTTTTAAGTTGTGTTTTCATACTGATTGGATACTATATTTACAGATCCCATCAGTTTGGTTTCATTTTGATCATTGAGTCATTTACTCAGTGGCAACGAGAAATGTTCTTATTACATTACACAAACATTTCAGGGAAAATATCAATTATTTTAAAAAAAAGGGTACTTTCATATTACATTCCTAAAAGAACCAGCTGAAAATCTTCATGAGTCTGGTACCAGAAACTCTAAAATATGGAAATGTCAGTTTCTGTGATTATATAATTCCAGGTTTGCAATAAAAATACACTCTTATAAGTAAAACATATATCTTCTTTTTCAGCAAACATTAAAATTAGATCCTACAGAGAGATTCACCATTGAAGAATGTTTAAATCATGTGTCCTTCCAAACGGAGCGTCTTCTAAATCGCAACCAGGTCCCCATCAGACACATAGACTCTCACAGCACCAGTAAAAAACGCAAAAATGATTTCAGCGATCATGTTAATAGGTAAGAGGTTTTGTATTTCATATATGGGTTTCTGGCAGAATGCGGAAGGTTCATGTTGAAGTGCGGATCAAAAGGTTAACATAATGGGGACTGTGACCGGAACAACCTATCGGATGTTATAAGCACAGGATTGCTTCTCCAGTTTTATTCAGCCTACGTGTACCAGCAGGGCTTCTAAAATCGCCGGTTTATCAGTTCCCAGACCGAAATCTGTTTCTCCAGACCGTTTTCCTTTTCAAAATCTCTGTTTATCTATCGGTCGTTAAAAAATCTACAATTGCCCTGTACCCTTAAACTATGCCTTGCGGCAATATTCTATGATTCATAACACGATTGTTTGTTACTCGCTGTGCTAAAGTAGGTCAATTTGGACTAAACCATTACCGATAGTATGGAGTTTCCGGAAGAATCTATAGCTAGGTAGCATGAGAAAGTATATCACGCGTTCTGTCGGTTCACTAAAGCGAGTGTTACCGTCTGTAATTTCTTTGATATACCGTTAGTCGTAAGGTGTTAGCCTCTTTGCTTGTGTCGGTTTTTTTTTTTAAGTGGCCAAAGCTGGGACTGAAATTTGTTTGCGTCATTAAAAAAAATTAAAATACCGAGCGGTGTTACTTGTTTGTTTGATATTTTTTTTACAATAACTTTAAGTATAATATTAATGACATTAATTAAGGAAAGTGATCAAACAAAATGTTAGAACCGACAAATGAACTCGACTGCCTCTAAATTACATTGGTTACCACGGTGATTCTTCACGCGACTTCCGGTTTATTAGACACTTCCGGTTCAATTCCTCAAATGATCAACAATTTTAATATTGAGTGAAAATTATTCATTCAGTAAAGCGAAGACATGATGTCAGTCTTTAAAATGTACAAATTGTGATAAAGTAAGTTATAAATAATACAAATATAATACAAACCTAAATTTTAAACAGTTCTCTATATAAATGACTAAACGGAAAAAATGCATGGTGCAGCTGACTTGGTGGGTGGGGTACGGCGATTTTCAAAATTAGTGCGATTCTTGCGGCAGTATAAAACCTGGACCGATTTGCATTTTAAAATTTTAGAAGCCCTGTGTACCAGTCTTAATCAGTTGACACTGACAGAGGTGTATGAATCAGTTAATGATAACCATGATAGAGGTGTATAAATCAGTTTATGATAACCCTGACAGAGGTGTATGAATCAGTAAATGGTAGCCATGACAGAGGTGTATGAATCAGTTAATGATAACCCTGACAGAGGTGTATGGATCAGTTAATAATAACCATGACAGAGGTGTCTGAATCAGTTAATGATAACCATGACAGAGGTGTATGAATCAGTTAATGGTAACCATGACAGAGGTGTATAAATCAGTTAATGGTAACCATGACAGAGGTGTATAAATCAGTTAATGATAACCATGACAGAGGTGTATGAATCAGTTAATGATAACCATGACAGAGGTGTATGAATCAGTTAATGGTAACCATGACAGAGGTGTATAAATCAGTTAATGATAACCATGACAGAGGTGTATGAATCAGTTAATGATAACCATGACAGAGGTGTATGAATCAGTTAATGGTAACCATGACAGAGGTGTATAAATCAGTTAATGGTAACCATGACAGAGGTGTATAAATCAGTTAATGATAACCATGACAGAGGTGTATGAATCAGTTAATGATAACCATGACAGAGGTGTATGAATCAGTTAATGGTAACCATGACAGAGGTGTATAAATCAGTTAATGATAACCATGACAGAGGTGTATGAATCAGTTAATGATAACCATGACAGAGGTGTATGAATCAGTTAATGGTAACCATGACAGAGGTGTATAAATCAGTTAATGATAACCATGACAGAGGTGTATAAATCAGTTAATGGTAACCATGACAGAGGTGTATGAATCAGTTAATGATAACCATGACAGAGGTGTATGAATCAGTTAATGGTAACCATGACAGTGGTGTATAAATCAGTTAATGATAACCATGACAGAGGTGTATAAATCAGTTAATGGTAACCATGATAGAGGTGTATGAATCAGTTAATGGTAACCATGATAGAGGTGCATGAATCAGTTAATGACACAGTGCATTAGGGGGTATATAATCATCGGTAGTAAAGAATCATTTTCTGTTGAAATTCAATTTTCTCAGCTCATGTATTTTAGATTATTTTAAAGTTTTCGAGGCTTGAAGATATATATATCATATAAGCATACATTTATGCAGCAGTGAAATGATTTGGAGCATTTTTCCATGCAAAATGTATCTCTAAGTGTAACACCTCTCAGTAATTTAATTTTTTTACTGATTGAATGAAGTGTGTTTTTGAATCCAAAAAATCATACTGTCACAATAAAGTGAGATAAGAATGTTTTCTGTTAAAACAAAAGTCAAAATGTAATCATCAAATAAGTTAACTTGTCATAGTTTGGCATTTCCATGGATGCAATGAACTCTTGTAAATGTTGGTGCAGAATAGACTGTTCAAAAAGTCACGGTTGTAGGACAACAAGTTCAGAGATATTGCTATCATACAACTAAAAGAGGAAATCTAAATCAATAACTAAATAGACTTTTTCCTTTTATTTTAAATTCACGTTTTAACCAAGTGATTCTATACCCAATAACCCCCTATAACTTTGCCAGAAGTTTATAAATTAGTTAATGATAACCCTGACAGAAGTTTATTACCAAAAGAGCAGTTGTACCTAATGTTGCAAGCTTTATTGAATTACAAAAACATTTTAAAAATCTTGAGTACTACTTCACATACATGTACCTCATGCTGAAGTCAAATTATATAAAAGCAAGATGGAACATTGTTCAAAATATGTTGAACAATTAAGCTATTTAAATTGTATATTTGCTACTTTTGGTTTTATATTTTACACTTTTATAATGTTTGTGAGCAATGAATTGTTAAACAAATTAGATACGTTGCCTGTAATTCTCCCCTTTTCTCATTGTGCAAATTTGAGATGATAATTTTATAAACATAATATATTAAAAACAACAACAAAAGGAAAACAGCAGTTGTAAACGTTTGAATGCTGTTATCATTTTATGTTTTGCAGTGAAAATTTAAAGAATTTAACAGTACGCTCTGGAAAACAGAAGGCTGTACTCGTTGAACATAAAGAGGAACGGACTGAGGAGAAAATGGATGTCTCAGAGGGAGAGAAAAGTGGTGTGAACCCCACTTCTCAGAGTAAATACATGAAACAGGCGAAAAATGCTTCCTCTAAGGCAAACGCCGAAAAAATGGCTCTAAATGCGATAAGGGCCCAGTTAGAAGTTGATAAATCAAAGACTCAAAATTCGGAAGAGAGAACTGATCATGTTGAAAGAAAAGAACGCACAACTACGCCAGGGAAGTCTGCGCTCACTCGACGGTCGCAAAAAAGTGCATCGAAACAAAACTCTATAGAAGATGGTGTTAATATTAATGAAGATACATTAAATGTGCAGCAGGGAAAACCATATGTTGATGTTTCAAACCGACCAATAAATACACAATATAACAAAACATTTGCAGACTTTAGATCGGGTAATCTAGTAGAGAGTAAACAACAGAACTCTCCGGAAACTAAAATGGACACGTCGGAATACAATAATGACAAGGCAGCTGATACAGAGGAAGGTGAACTTGACAATTCTCCAAATGAGTCAAAATACATTAAACGAAAACTTAGTTCAAAGACGATAGGTGATAATAGTCCAAAGTCCTCGGAACCTATCGTGTTGACCCCTCGTGAAGGCCTGCCAAATACACGCACTAGTACATATACAGTAAATTTAGAAGCCCCCTATAATCAGGAACATCACAATAACAGTAATAAGGCCAGTGATAGTCCTCCAGAACGCAAAAAGGTAAGCAATAATTCATTCATATTTATTTCTGTTTTATTAACTTTACTGATCAAGATCCTCATGTTGTGGCATATCGTTTGTAAAATGCTTCACGGTCACTGACCTCTTGAATTTTAGATGAACTCTATCGTTTTTATATCAACCTCATCATTTATATAGGAACATTGTCCATTAAAAACCTTATCGTTTATAACTCTTTCTAAACCTACTGATGACGGGGTGTATATATATTTGGAGAATCCAAACTCAATAGATACAATGTAAACGGCTTTAGAAGCCAGGCCAAACCCCAAAACTGGAGCGTTGAATTAGGTATTGCCAACTCATAATTCATTTTATGCATATTCAGTCATTTTTTTTAAGAACCTGTGAATAATAAATCTATACTTTTAATCAGCACATATACATCATTATATATAACCTGAAAACCGAGTTAGAGTTTTGATAAAAGGTTTTGTTGAGTAATTTTGCCGCTATATGGTGGGTTAGTTTCTTTAATGAACCTCATAGTTTATATATGAACTTGATCCCTTTTAAATGATAATTCATAAAAAAAAATGTGCTTGACCGATGGCTTTACATTGATTGAATAAGGTACTGAGGGACATGATCCCGCTAAAAATTGAAACAAGGACCTCTGGATAGAGAGGCAAGTATGCTAAGTGCTTGGCCACCACAACTTCTTAAGTGAGATATTGTGACCTCTGTTTGTTCCACGAATGTATGTCTTAAATTTTTTAACTTTTACTTTACAAACTTATTCTCAAAGACTTTTGCAAAATTTAAATCCAAATTGTATGTAGAAGTATATACTTACTAAAAAAATATATATATTGCGTTTTATCACTATAGATTATGGGATATATAAGTGCAGTTTACATATCGGTACAAAAGCCAATGAACAGAATCCTCAGCAGAAATTTTAAGGCTTTTTACTGATTTAAGTGGGGCCGAACTTATGCCTCTTCTCAAATGCAAAAACCTCTACATTTTTCCAATTATCGGGGGAAAAATTCCCGATCTTAATCTTATTTTATTTTTTCCTAATAAAAGTGGCAGACTTTCCATAGTTTGTATGTTAAACTACTCAATTGAAAACTTGATTGATATTATAAATTTATACTTAAAACATACATTTTATTAAAAGTTTCCCTGAAAAAACATTCCCCTAAATAGCGAAAATCATGCTCTTTTTTATCCAATTTCGGCAATCTCGCGGTTCTATTTCCCAAAGTCAACAGGCCTAGTATTTTCCAAATTTTCTCGACAAAACCATGAAAAATTGGTATACGATGCATGAGTTTTTACACATAGAAAAAAAGCTGTTTGTGTGGTTTCAGTTTCTAGACAGAACGCTCCAGGAAGAATTACAAAGGATTAAGTCCAGTACAATGAGACAAAAGAAGAATCAGGAACCCAACGTCAAACAAGAGGTCTCGTTCATGCGGACGATAACTGACCGGCTGTCTGACGCTAAGGTAGGTGTTGGTCGGAACAAAATAATGTTTCATACAGTCTGGTTATATAACTTGTAAATCAAACTTAACAATAAAAAAAAAGACTGTATTTGCAGCCAAGAGCAAAGTGTTGAAAGTAATGAAAAGCATAAACTATTTTATATGGCCTTTATTTAGTAATATCCTGCTCTTGTTTAATCACTGGTTTTGCATATTATGCTGCAATTTAAATGCATGCTTGTTTTGCCACTCTTTATCTGCCTGTTTCATGCCTGTTTTCACATTTTCCTGCAGTCCTTTCCGATTATTTTTTGAAAATCATACTGCTCTTACCTTGCCATTTGCTTGGCCACTTTTAGGGCTATACTTCCTTCTGTATTTGCACATCTGTTTTCTATCACATTTAGGAGCAGAAGTCGCACAGTCCTGTGTTTTATGTGTGCGTGTTATCTCTTCTATTTTATATTGATACAACCTGCTTTAACCCTTAGCCTGCTATAAATATATAATGGACTGTCCATTCTTTAAATTTAGACCGTTCCATTTATGTTACAAAGGGGTGTTTTGGAGTTACTCGCTGGGTTTACAATGGACACAAAGGCTCGCAGACTGATCTGGGTTTACAATGGACACAAAGGCTCGCAGGCTGATCTGGGTTTACAATAGACGCATAGGCTATTGTAGTTGCCCTTAGCAGGCTAAGACTTAAATTCAGCAAAATGGAAATAATGTTTACTTCGAGTACTAGTGTGCGGAATTTAAAGCAGGTTGCATTCATATAAAAAAGTAATGATAACAATTATTGAGGTTAGAACGTTAATATAGAGGCATATTGCTTTTATCATCAGTAAGAACAAAGAGCAAAATGAATCTAACATTTTACAGAAAATATGTTGACTTTAATAAATGGTAATCATTTACATGATGTTGTAATAATATTAACCCTTAACCCCCTACATATATACAGTGGACTGTTCTTTCTTTGAATTAAGACCATTCCATTTATATGACAAAGGGGTGTTTTGGGGGAAATGACTGATCAGCAGCCGTTACAGTGGATGCAAAGGCTATTATAGTCGTGCTTAGCGGGTTGAGGGTTAGTTATATTGCTGTATTTAGTTACAATAAAATGCATTGACTTTCACAGAATGTTTATAACACTGGGAAACGGAGATCCAGAAATATAAAAGTAGGTTTGATAAAATGTTCACATATATACATGTACGTACCCAGAAACTTACAGTATGATCGTATATACTGCAGTGTTTAACCTTCAAACTATTAAAACAGGGCACATAACCCTGCCCTTATTAAATTGTACAAATCCTAAAAAAAATGCCATTCTGCTCACCTAGTTCCCATTGACTTTTAATTATTTTTTTGTGTGCTTGTTTGACTGAAGATTTTTATTTTTTATTTTTTTACGAAATGTTTTTGTGGAGGTAAATAGAAGTACTTAACTTCTGAAAATCTGTTGAGAAACAGACATTTAAAAAGATATTCTATCCAAAAATGGGTAATCCTTACCTAAGACATCCTGAAAGTGTTAAATGGTTACGTTTTTTTTATATCTTTTTGCTTCCCCAGAAGGAAGGATTTTACATGGAAAAAGCCACATCAAAACAGAATTAAAAAAAAATAATGTTGGTACATGTACTACTAACTGTGTCAAATAATGCCAAAAAAGACTTAACAAAATAAATGACCTAACAATAAATTATTTTTAAACATTTGTTTTCAGTACTTCCTGTATTTCACTATCTTCTGCTTATTTGCACAATTTATGTATTTTTCCTATTTCCTTTTAAAATATTGATCCATATGAAGCTGTACACCTGGAGACAGGTGTCACTGCTCAGTCTAAGGTTAAACACTGTACACCCTGTATCATTAGCTAGTCTGCATGTTTTGCGGCTTTTGGGACAATGCTTATAAGGATATAGAGTTAGGTTGTGGTAAACCATGAGTATAATAAGTTGATTATCAAATAATTTTTTTGAAAATATTTTATTTCCCTTTAGGAGTGTTCTATTTTCTACATTAGAATCAAAAGTTCACACTGTAAAAGATGTATTTTAGAGTTAACTGTATTGAAATGTTTAATTTTGCGACGGCATATCAGTAGTTCATTGGTTGGAAATTTTGTTTAATGGCGATTCGATGACGAAGCCGTTAAAACACAAACAGCGATCATTAAACGCCCAAGTCAATAAGTGAATACTGGTTAACACAACACGTTTTAGCATATTTCATTGTTTTTGCTACTTTTATAGTGACAATGCATTGAAAAGAAAATAACGACATGTTTTTGAAGGTTAAAAGTGACACAACTTGATTTGCGACGGGTTATTTACTATTTAAGGCGCAGGTTTTAACGTCAACCAATCCGATTGCAGGTTTTTTGTCAAGTGTTTTATAAGCGTTGTTTGAGGACTTTCAGGGGCAATGCTTGTAAACGTGAACTTCAGAAATAATAAGAAATTAGTTTCTCTGTTAGGTTATGGTTATATATGTTAGGTTGTTCTGCTATATAGAATATTCTAACCATTTTAGTCACAAACATCACAATAGCCAGAAAATAGGAAAGATATTTAATTACATTTCTATGGGTGAAAGATTGGGATTACTCAGTGGAAGAATATTTATAATCACTAAATATTGATAACTAACTCCGAACACAAGAATAACTAACTGTGACGTTGAGTTATGATGTCAATAACGTGTTGAGGACATCAACATAATTTCCGAAAAACGTTCATCAAAGTGAAATATTTTGTTAAAATGATACTCAAACTGATTTAAATGCAAGAAATTCTAAAACTGCTGGGTTTGGGTAAAAGGAAGTTCTTCACTCAATGGTAGGCGTCTTTTTTTCCTCCACTCACTTACATCCGCTCATTCGTGAAAAGAACAAACGGTCTACCATCTCGTGAAGGAGCTCCTATAATAGATCCCAGCAGTTAAATAAGCTCTGTGTTATGCCCCTCAGCATGATAGGGGGGCAACATAGAGTGTTACCATTGTCCGTCCACCTGTACCTTGGTCAATAGTCGCAAATTTAACCAATAGGGTCAACCAGTCAGATAAAAAGATTTTTATCAAGTATATTAGAAATAGAAATCATTACATCCCGAGTCAGCTTTCTGTATTATAGAGCTATGAAATTAGAAATGCAAGTTTGGTTAGCAAACATATTCTCCTGTGAAATTCATGTGAACATGAATGTATTTGATCCTTTACATGACATTTCTGGTGAACTTCTAAGAAAAAATTGCATGTCAAGCGAAGGCTGACCTGATTTATAGAGAATATCATGTTAGTGCCTGATCACATCCAGTTTATCAGGTGAGGCTGAGAAAAAAATGTGCCAAACCTGATAAACTGGATACGATCAGGCACTAACATGATATTCTGTTTATCATGTTGATCGTTTAAAATCATTTAATTTACCTTTTTTTCCCCATTTTTTTTCCGTACTGACGTCATCAAAAAAAGTGCACCTGACGGGATAGGAACGTAACTGCCGAGATAAGGTTTTATCTCAGGCGCCCTATTTCTCAGCAGAATTATGCAGATCGACATGATAAATAGACATTGCCAGGTTTGATCGCAAAACTGTTGTATCTCCATATAAATAAAAATAAGATACTACAGTGTTGTGTTGAACTCTCAATTTTTGTTATTGTTGTACACTATAATAGTGCATAGATTAGACTTAGTCTGCTTACAGTAAACCTAATATTTTTGCTTGAAAGTCACACTTGTATCGATGTATTGTAGAATCTACAGGCATAAATAAAAGCAAAGAATTTAAACATGCAAATGAATAATTGTTTTTGTATTTATTTGTTCATGCAAATCAAAGTATTTTTATTGTTAAAGACAAACATAAAAATGTTTGGCCAATAGTTTCACTGACTTGTATCTATCTGTAATCTGTCCACAAATATAACTCCAGAAGTGTCTGTAGAAAAAAGAGCTTTTTTTTAATCCATTGAAAAAAATATGTTTTTCAACCCCATTGTATGATATATTTGCAATGAATAGAGTTGTCCTTTGACTTTTATTTTTAACAAATGAACTAACTCTGTGGAAGGATTTGATTTCTCTTGAAATTAATTTTGTCTTATTTTTGTATTCTTGAGAGCTAAGTTAACACATTGTTGCCCATCTTTTCATCAACTCTTCAGAAATATGTCACGAACCTGGCTTGTTTTTTTCAGCTCCAGAATCTAGAGGGCAGCACTGCATTGACCAACAACAAGTATAGTCGCGACCGAGTGGAACGGGAACGAGATCGCGGGGAGCGTGATAACACTTATGCAACTTTCAATTCCCCCATGGGTGGCAAGGACACGCGCTCACGGAGCAGGAACCAGTATTACGGTGAGTGGACATAACGTCACAGTGATCTGATGTGTAACGCAAAAAACAGATGAAATACAGAACTGGTTTTTACAAACGGTGGTGAGATGAGCATCCTAAATCTGCATTTATAATTTAGAAAATAATAGTTGGTTCTGACAGAAAAAACGATAAATTGTTCATTTTAAAAGTTGTCTAAAATATCATTATTTTGGGATTACCTTCAGAAGTAAATGTCCGATTTGGGATTACATTTCATGAGTATGTAGTCCCTAAACATGTTTGATTTGGGATTACATTTCATGAGTATGTAGTCCCTAAACATGTTTGATTTGGGATTACATTTCATGAGTATGTATGGTGGTGTAAGAAATAGATAATACGTATACATTTTTGGTAGATTAATCTCATCACATAGTTCTAAAAAAAGATTTCAGCAGGATTAATCATGTGGCACATATCTTTAAAACAGTTTGGTAAGTAAAATATATATAGTGACAATGTTAAAACAGTTTGGTAAGTAAATATATATAGTGACAATGGTAAAACAGTTTGGTAAGTAAAATATATATAGTGACAATGGTAAAACAGTTTGGTAAGTAAAATATATATAGTGACAATGGTAAAACAGTTTGGTTAAGTAAATATATATAGTGACAATGGTAAAAGTTTTACTGTAATGTATGAAAATAATCATAAACAGGTAGGTAATTTCTGAAGATTTTGTTCATTTCCAGAGTTTTTATATTTTGTTACTGATGATGTAGGAAGATTTAATGTTATTAGAATTATTGATACGATTTGCACTCGTCTGCGGCTGTAGTGGTATAGGATGTATTTATATGGTTTGCACGTGGCTGCAGATTTAATGCAATACTGCACATTGCAGTTTTCCACAGTGACACGTTTCAAGAACAAACAGGTATAAACAAGAACTGGGCAAGCAGTTCAGAAATTGCCTCCAGAAATAAATGTAGCTATATTTAAACAGAGCTTGAATACTAAACATATTTAATAAACAGTTTGCATGTATAAGTTACACAGATTAGTAAAAAGCATGTTTGTATTCAGAATTGTATTTGAAAGAAATAATTATGGTTAGAAATCACATTTTAAGGTAATTTTGCATGTTTTTCTTTCTTGAATTCATTTTTATTTTGATTTGCACACTGATAACTTTTGGAATGAAATGAAATGGGTTTTACATCCTGTTAGCACGTCATATTAGGTTATATTGGGACCGTAGCTTCAGAGGTTATTGGGACCGTAGCTTCAGAGGGAGATAAGGTGAAGGATGAAGTTTCCCACAGACATGCCTACAAACTCACACGGGGAAGAGGTCTGTAAAGCAAGACCTTATCCACTGAGCTATAGAGAGGCCACTGACTACCTTTTATACATGATACATGTAGTGTGTTTTTTTTAATAATTTTTTATTTAACTTTTGGAAAACGCAGGGGTCCAAGTACAGTAATATACACTTTGGAATTGACCATCACAGCTTGATATAATTTAACTAGGTATTTTAAAATGAGGTTAAATTGCAACCCATGCATAAAACTGGTGGTCAGTGGTTG
Source organism: Cyrtodaria siliqua (assembly GCA_037043455.1). NCBI lineage: Eukaryota > Metazoa > Mollusca > Bivalvia > Adapedonta > Hiatellidae > Cyrtodaria > Cyrtodaria siliqua. Next base: position 182,805 of record JAWPHD010002563.1, read on the forward strand.
CAATCACTGTTATGACTGTATATGAGTTTGACGGTTGACACAGAAAGGTTCGTTTTCCTCCCCATTTGTTGGCTGCTAAGGTGCTTACAAAAATCCAGGACAGTCATTTATTTTACCCCACAAAAAAGCAACAAAAAACATTTGATATAGATGGGTGCGGCATGGGATGAATCCCTCCCAGACAGTCTCATGACATCACTTGAGTATACCACTGACTTGTTCAAAATAAGAGTCGAAGGCAGAAGAACCAAAATAAGCAGACCTTGACACTTTCTTTGATGTTTTGTCGGATATTAGGCCAAAAATTGTTGGTTGTCTGTTTCCTTATCTACCAAATCTTTTATAGCTATTTTATACCTTAATTTTTTAGCTATCTTAAGGTTTGACTGTCTTTAGGACAAATAATAATTGAGCTACCTACCTACCAGCTAATTACTCGGCGGTGAAACATAATGAACACATTTTTTTAAGAATGGCCTTATTTTAGAAATTGAATGTATGAGTTTGCATCTATTAAAAGTTTACACCCAATGGAGATGCACGCTGCATTCACATTGTTTTGGCTTCTTTTTACAGTGATTATTTGATAGGTGTTAGACATTCAGAAAATATGCTGTTTTGGTAGTTTGTCAAGCTTTTCAGACCAAACAGTATCAAATAGCCCATGCTTCATTCCTTAATCAGTGGCAAAATGTAAAGTAAAGAAAAATACTTAGGTCTTGGACTTCTTTGTTTTGATATTGCTATATGTGTAGGAGTGGGTTGTAGGTGGGGGAGGGTCCAGATAAAAGGGGGATTTGTGGCTATGGATATGAAAATGCAGTGAAGCATGAAAAAAGGTTCTTGTTTTTGGTTGTCAGAAAATGTCCAGAAGTCAGTATTGCACCATTGCCTCACTCCCCACCCCACCTCTACATATCCGCCCCCCGCTTTATGCATATGTTTTCCATGAGGCATTCACATAAAAGTCAATCGTAAACTTTTGGACTTGAAATCAGGCTTTGCTAACTCTGTCCAGATTATATAGTAATAATTGAATGCATATGTAAATATATACAATATAATAAAACCACATATGGTCTGGACAACATTAGAGAGGCATGGACATGCATGCACTTGCAGATGGCACACTTTCTCAGGACCGAATCACTCATATAGTTTTTTGTTCCGTTTTTGTTTTCACAAACAGCAGACGGAAGTCAGACGGGCCGCGAGTCTAGCTTCTACAATACAGATGGCTCTCGGAGAATGTCAATTGATGATGGCAGAAAAAGTGTTTATCGTTCGTCGTCCGTCTGCTCTGTCACAAATAACAGTATTTATCTTCTAATATCACCCACAATGCAGCAGTTTGCCTACTTTCTGTTTTCTCTTCTTTATAAAGGGAGGCTTGCTATATACAGTAGCTCTTTATTTGCCTTTAGTTGGAAGAGTTTGCTAGATAAGTTTTTGATTGGTGTATTATGTGTTCAGTAAAATGTATTTTAGTAAGCCTTTTTCTCTAATTATGTTGCCTTACTCTTCAAAGTACACTTCAATTGATTTTTTTTTTTTTGATTTCTTAGATGTGTAATGATAATTGTTTAATTGTGGATTACATTTTTCAATTACTTTGAATACTTCTTTATTTATTGTTTTTGATTTTCTTTATGTTGTGAGAAAAACAAAACAAATACAATTATAACAAAAAACAGAATCTGGGGCCAGTCACTATAGATTTCTGTTTCAAGTCATTATAAGGAACTAGCCAGTCACTGAAGTGTTCTGTATAAAGTTAATACAGTGTTCCTTGAAAAGTCAATACTGGGAACTAGCCAGTCACTAAAGAGTGTTCATTATAATGTCATGACAGGGAATTTCTTCACAAAAGCACTCATCTTAAACACTGAGTATAATCAGATACTTTTATTGGTACCTTTATTAACATGTCTCTGATTTCTACAGTGATAGATTATATAGTTCACTGGGATGGGTATCTCTTTGTTTGCACAGTCCTCACAGATGTCATGTTTGCTAGGTTTTGTTTTCAAATGTGAACACATTTATTTACAGATTTAGGAATAATATCACTCTTTTTACCGCTTTAGAGTTATGAGCTTCCACACCGCAACTGTTCTGTGTCACATGGTTTGCAATAGCTAATCACCTGTAGGCTTTATTGGTCTAATAGTTGTAGAAATTTTGTTCTTGATTTCAATAAATGGTTTGTTTGTATTATAGCTACTAGCATGTCTGAGGGTCATAGGGACCGTTCATTGTCTGGCATCACTTTAAAAATAACTCTTACACAAATTGTTAAAACTCTGTTTATTTGATACTTTTGCATATTTTAATCAAATTTGCCCTTATTGCTACTGTGACAAACACCTTCGTGTGTTGTCGATTGTTAACAGCAATTTGATTTCTTTACAAAAAGTATATTCTTTTTTATCTACGATAGCAACAGTTTCTGTACTCTCTCCTTTCAAATTATTTTCGCTTTTTCCTAATAATCAAATTGAATCAAATTAAATTGAATTTAAAATAGTTGTACACACCATGACTGTCTGTTCTAGTAAGGAACAAAAATAATTTGGACCTTAAGGAGCATTGTGTGTTTGTGCTTGCCATTAATTGTTGTATCTTTACAGTATCATTTGTTTAAAATTGTTATTATTTATATTTCCTAGAAAGTTGGAATCACCTGCCATTATAGTTTCTAGTGAATGTTTTCAAGCATGATTTTATATTTTATAACAGACAGCCAGTGTGAAATATCGTCATCACCCGATTCGGGGACAGGTAGTCAGAGTTATGTCCCCTACCTACCCAGTTTTGCTTGCCACCTGCCACTGCCTTTTATAGTAGATTTTAGTGATTCAGCAACATCATAAACCATAAGCAGATTTGCATGTTATATCAAGGAGAACTTCTCCATCCCAGAGATGTGTCACAAACCAAGCTTCATTTTGACATAACTTCCGAAGGGGTTAATGAGGCCAACTTTATACCATATACTGTAAACACCCTTTTAAACACCCCCAGTGGCTGTGCATTTACAAAAGGGGGGCATGAGACCATGTTAACAAGAAGCTCAAATTTATAATTAGGTGTAAATATGCTAGTAAGCATCCTCTGCATTAAAAAAAAAAAAGAAAAGTGTTTTATGGTTACTATTTGGAAAATACTATTTATGGATACCTGGAGTAGAACTGATGTTGGTTTTAGATAATAACATTATCAAAATATTTGCCAAATATCCATACATAAGCCACATTTCTCACAAACCATGGAGTTATCTCCTCTTGGCTCCAAGTAAGTCAATGAATTTTTTAAAGAAAAAAGCACATAATTTATAAAAGTGTGTTTTTGTTTAACGGCTCAATACATTATCTTAGAATATTTGGAGCCACCCCTAGAGGGGAAGGAAACATAGGGATCTTGGAATCCTGCCCTATTCTTACTTTCAGATAGATTCCTGTGGTCCTTTAATGTGCTCAGAGGATAGTCTCTGATACTTGGTACCACCTGGTGTATGTCCCCATGCAGCAGACGAGGCTAAGGAATTAAGGGTGTCGTCCAAATACATGTAGCTAGCCGGTGCTTTATGATGTTGTTGCTCTATTTCTCTTCCTGAATAGATGAGATGTGTTGTCTCTTCCTGCCTAGATCTATTCTGTATGGTGTTTCTATTCCTGAATAGATATATGCTGAGAAGTGGTGTCTCTTCCTGACTAGATCTATTCTTGGAAGTGTTGTCTCTTCCTGTCTTACATCTATGCCGAGTGTTGTCTCTTCCTGTCTATGCAAACTGTTGTTTCTTTTATCCCTGAGGATTGGCACCAGTGAATACATGCATCACTGAGTAAATAAACTAATTGCATGGTTTTTATATTCCACTGTGTGTTTCAGGTTGATTTTGTACCCCACCCACTGTTTGCATTGTCTTACATATTAACTAATTTGTTTATTATCTACATTATGCAAAATACAGATTTCTTCTCAGGGTTGCATGAATTTACTGGTATATACCAGATTTTACTGGTATATACCAGTATGCCAGTATTGAATACACTGACATTTCCAGTTTGATCTTTGTTTTGCCTAATATATAAGGCAATTCTTTTTATTGTTACCTGGACATTTTCTGCCAATATTTAGGGATTGTAACTCTGTAAGCAACTGAATCCAAACAAGAAGATTTTAATGAATAATTAAGCTCATCCCCAAATCCAATTGTGAGGTAATAAACTGCTTATCTTGTACGTAGTACATGGAACAGCTATATTTATACCCCAGCTTTCACAAAGTGAAGTGGGAGCTATATAGGTATCACGTCCGTAACATCCCATCACGTCGCGTCCCATAACACATTTTTGTCCCGTCGCATCGCGTAACAATTTCTCTATATACTTGCATATCTCCAACACTTTTGAATGGATTGTTCCCAAACTTTATATAACAACTGATGACCTTATGTCCCTGTACATCACCCATTATTGATTGCCTAATTTATTACAGAATTATGGCCCTTTGTTTGACTTAGAATATTCCACTCCATAATGAACTTCATGTGGCTTTCACTTTTAACATTTTTCATGGATTGTTATTATTAAACCTGACATACAGTTCACACATGATGATATGATGTGTCTCTGCATTAATGGTTTTTCGATTCTGGAATTCTTTTTACAGAAGTATGGACCTTTGTTTTACTTAGAATTTCTTTCACATTAAAAAATTAACAGATATTTTAGACATTTATTATTCTTGATTTTGCCCATCATCGGCTAGAGCAAAAAAGCGGGGGTATTCATCACCTTCAGTGATAGTTCTAGTTTTATTTTTTATTTAATTACTGTTTTAGATTTATTAGTATGAGTATTTTATTCATATTTTACTCTTTCTCCATTTTTCATTTAAAAACATATATATACAAATAGAGCGGTGTCGGGTATTTTGGGACACTAAAGCCATATTTTGCACAGCTGTTTCATGGTCCTATGTGGATATAACAAAATATGATCGCAGTTTAAATACCTTTAGATAGTTTGTGGACAGTTGATGGGTAAATAGCCATGTAAGGACTTCTATTACATAGAAACAATTAAGTACATGTCGTGGAGGCAGTTTGTGAACCAGTCTGGTATTTGTGAACGCTTCGTAGGGTTGTGGACACCTTGATAATTAAAAAAAACAAAAACAAAAGAAACAGCTAACTATGATTCTATGAATCCTAAGCAATTGTTATCATTGACTAAAGATTCATTGTGTAGAGAATAAAGTGCATTATCACCACCAATTGCCAGTAACCCTCCAAACTCCAAAGTGTAGTTCCTGTAAGAAAAAGTAATCCCTCCTTTATTGATGGAAATGAGCATTATAAGTAGGGGAAACTGCCCATTCGAGTTTGTTGTGTATGATTATGTACAAGAAACATATTAATAGGTTTTTCTGGATCACTGATGAACATTTTTGAAATTTTGAATCCATGCATACAATTTTTGAGCAACTTTGAATGAAAGCACCTGTACCCTGTTTAGTAAACAAACAAGAACTTTCTTACATGTCTTGTGACCCCACCTTTGCTGCTGATTTTTCAAGTGGAAAATTAGTTTTCTATATAAAAACTACACTGCTGCATTATCCATAGTTGAGTTGAAGTTGCAGCAAGTCATTAATATGTGACATTTTAACACTGATGTCAATGGGGAAAATAATTGGTTTAACGAACATATTTACATTTATATTTTACAAGTTATTTCATTAACATACTTGAACATATATGGCACAGACAGTATAATTAAACACCTTTAAAACATGGCAATAAAATCTTAAACAAGATTTGAATAACATTTCATTATAACTTTTTTAACAATAATTCTGACATTAACAGCTAAAAACATACTATGCCCCATAACAATAGTCGCATACGAAGTCTGCAATATCACCCTCGCTCATTGACATCAGAGTAATTGTTCTTACACAAGCCCGATGCAGCCACCATCCACATTTTTGACAGAGTATTTTTATCTAATGCCACTAATGTATAGCAGGCCTGATGAATACTCGTGTAGGCTCATTTAAAAACTATTATGGCGAGTAAATGTTCCGTTTTTGTTCGAAAGCAGAATAGAGAGAAGCTAAATTAAGAGAGAGTTTATCTATCTCCTCAAATATAATTCTGTTCTGTTATCACACCTCATTTGTTAATTCATTATAATGAATTTGTAAAACAACTTGAATTGGTTCAGAAACACCCGATTGCAATAATATGTTGTCGGGTATTTTGGAACGCTCCTATGTAATAGACAACAACATCCGTATATTTCTTCTTGGGCCTGGAAAATACATACATCACCGGTGTCAGGGATAAACATTTAATTCCGGTTTCTAATAAACATCTTAAGTAGGCCAAATTTCCGTTGTCAAAATGCAAATATTGGAAAAAAGTTATACTTACTTGACCGTCTGGCAGGTCTTTTAGACGCTTGCAATTAGAGGGTCGCTTGTTTTTTAATCCTGATAAGTAGTAATCACGAAAGAATATGTTCTCAAAAAGTAATGACAGCCGGACAGAAACTACCGAGGGTTCACATATTCCTGACACCGCTCTAAATTTTAAACATTCAGAATAAAAACATTATTTCAAAAAAAAATTCTGATGCTTGCTTAATGTGCTTTTCTTTTTATAATTTGTAGTACAATTGCTTTTTTATTACATGAAGAGATTTATACTATTCTCATATTAGTTTTTTATGCAATTTTCTTCAACTATACCTTTGTGTCAAGAGACTGGAATACATATAACCAGCCTTTTTAAATATAACAGAAGTTTTTTGTTTCAACAGATAGGCATATTATTTATTCTTCTTCAAACTTAGTGCGTTTCAATATAATTATGAGACAAGGGAGGTAATTGAAGATTCATGGAAGATTAACAAAATAAACAAAATAACTATTTGATAAACTTAATAGAGCTCACAAACATTTAAATGACTGTAAATGTCAAATATAAAGTCAAAATATGTTTATTGTTAACCTTAACAGAAATGATATAGACTTTGTGTCAGGTATTACTTTCAAATTTGCATTATATCAACCGATGTACCCATCCGTTAATAGAAACAACTGATTAGAAACTTACGCTTAGTTTTAAAGGTATGCTAACTTTTTAACTCTTGCCTTTGCATAAACAATACCTGTGCTATAAATAACCATTTGGATCTAAGTTGTAACACTTCCGAGTACTTTGTCAGCTGTTTCATTTTAGGTTTTAATAAGCATATTCTGACTTTAACAGAACAAAAGTTGATTCCACCTGCCGCATGTTTTTAACAACCCAGATAAGAATATCAACATCAAGTTTGCCAGGAGTTCATTACAGCTCAACAATATAAACACATTAATAGAAAACTGCCTAAAGTAAAAAACGTGATATTTCATTATTTCCAGATCTTGGTTTCCACCGTGAGCACGGGAACATCAACGTGGGGGGTCCACCGGTGCAGACGCGATCTCACACAAAGTATGTGAATGTTCAGCCGTACGCCACTGAGACTCCGGAGGCCTATCCCAGACAGCAGACGCAAAGACACGATTCTTCATGGTACGTCCGTACTCCACAAATACGTCCGTACTCCACAAATACGTCCATACTCCACATATACGTCCGTACTCCACAAATACGTGCTGTGAAACACTAGTGATCAAAGTCACTGTACTTTAAGAAGCATTTTAATTTTATTAGTGATTTGGATTCCTGACATTACACGTATTAGTAAGTTTATGTGTGGTCCAACCACGTTCTTATCCAGTCTGAACTCAGACCTTTACAGGTGGTTAAACCAGTTCTTGGTCAGTTTGAACTTAAATCTTCACATGTGGTCAAACCAGGTTCTTGATTGAATCTTTACATGTTCTTGGCCAGTCTGAACTCAGATCTTTACATGTGGTCAAACCAGTTCTTGGCCAGACTAACGCAGATTTTACATGTTGTCAAACCAGTTCTTGGCCAGACTAAACTCAGATCTGTACATGTGGTCAAACTTGGCCAGACTAAACTCGGATCTTTGCATGTGGTCAAACCATTTCTTGGCCAGACTAAACTCAGATCTTTACATGTGGTCAAACCAGTTCTTGGCCAGTCTAAACTCAGATCTTTACATGTGGTCAAACCAGTTCTTGGCCAGTCTAAACTCAGATCTTTACATGTGGTCAAACCAGTTCTTGGCCAGTCTGAACTCAGATCTTTACATGTGGTCAAACCAGTTCTTGGCCAGTCTGAACTCATATCTTTACATGTAGTCTAACCAGGTTCTTACTCAGAAATTTACTTGAAGTCATATCGGGTTATAGGCAAGTCCCAACATAGACCTACAGCATGTGGTCAAATCAGGTTGTTGACCAGTCTCAACTCGGACCTTAACACACCTTTATAGGTGGTAAAACCAAGTTCTTGGCTAGTTAGAACACGGACCTTGACATGTGGTCAAACCAGTTCTTGGCGAGTCTGAACTCAGACCTTTGCATGTGGTCAAATGAGCTCTTGACCAGTCTGAACTCAGATCCATACATGATGTCAAACCAGTTCTTGGTCAGCCTTAACTCAGACCTTTACAAGTGGTCAAACCAGTTCTTGACCAGTCTGAATTCAGATCTCTACATGTTGTCAAACCAGTTCTTGGTCAGCCTTAACTCAGACCTTTACAAGTGGTCTGGTCTCTAACATGTGGTCAAACCAGGTTCTTACTCAGATCTTTACATAGGGTCTCACCAGGTTCTTGGTCAGTCTGAACATAGACATCTACAAGTGGTCAAACCTGTTCTTGGTCAGCCTGAACATAGGCCTGTACAGTGTACATAATAGTAATGTATTGCATGCATCAGACTTTGGTAATGAGATGTAGGTAACCAGATAAAAGAACTTGTGATATGTTCGGGGCACTTGTTTCAGCCAAAGATCTTTTGGACTTTTAAGACAAAATTCAACTAGGACCTAAATAAAATGTATATCAGCGAAACGGACATTTTTAGTGGTAAATAAAAATGCCTTACTTTTCAAAATTGGTTGAGAAATAAAATGTTGTTGATAGTGCATTTTGAATGCAAAATTCCGCTGTATGAAAAAATTGAAAAATATATATTTTTTTTTAATTTTTATTCTATGTTTTTTAATGTGTTGGATATATGTATGTAAATTAAGACACTCTGATAGTTTTTAGCAAAATATTAGGGCTAACTGTAGTTATTTGAGATTTTCTTAATATTCTGCTGCCCCAGCAACAAGAAATTTACATGGGAAAAGCACCACCAAAAAAGCATTTTGGCTATAAAGTATTTATTTTTCAACTGATTTTGAAAAGTAAGGTATTTTTTATTTACCACAAAAATGTCCAGTTCTAATGATATATAACTTCTGTACATATTTATAAAATTGCTCATGTTAATGCCGAAAAACTTTTGGCTGAAACAAGCGCTCCAAACAATAGAAACTTAACCTAACATAGAATGAATGTCATCCTATCTTCTCCCCGCAACACCTGGGAGAGCCCCGACCTCTAGATATTTGGGCATCACCATACTATATTCCTCATTTATTCCAGGAGGGGTGATAGTAACAATGACTGGCATGCGTCAGGCACCATGTATCAGTTGGCAAAGAAGAAAAAGAAGAAGAAAATCGTTCAGGTATACCACTATATTAACATTCACTCGATACTTTCTGTTGACATTTTTATACCCCGGCTTTCACAAAGTGAAGTTGGAGCTATGTAGGAATCATGTTGTCCGTATTAACGTAAATAACACATCGTTGTCGTGTTTTGTCGCATCCTGTCGCGTACACATGTTTATTACTTGCATTCCTCAAACATTTTTGAAGCGGTTGTTCCCAAACTTCATAATTATACTCATAACAACTGATGACCTTATGTCCCTCTACATCACCCTTTGGTGATAGTTCTAGTTTCGAATAAACTTTTTTCATTTTAGCGGCGTTAAACGCGCGATGTACCTCAATAGAAAATGGTTATTCTGTATTCTGAAAATAACTGACAGTATTTATCTTTCTTGCACTTGTTTATCATTACCAACCTCCCAAGGCACATTATTATTGGTACTGAAATAATATAAATTGATGAATTGATTTACAAATTTTCATTTTTTTTTGAGTTTGTGAACGCCGGTAGTGAACGACAAATTTATCATAAAGCGCATTTCATGGAATTTGCCATATTCTACCGGCATTCAAAACTACACCGAAATTAACAAATCAGTTTTTAAATAACCGTCCACCAAACCTCCATGACAAGTGTAACATTTTTTTTAATAAATAAAGCTAGTAAACCATGCAGAAAATGTGAATAATCTACATAATAATTATTTTTTCATGCCAGTGCCTTTTACTATCAAGTTTATTAGGCTTGACACAAAAACGCAGAATGACCTCTCATTCTTTGTTTTTCTGCAAGGTTCATAGAGCCTTAAAAAGTCCTTAAATTCTGACAAAATATCAGTAAAGGTCCTTGAATTTCATAATCAGTCAATTAATTATACAAGAGGAATAATATCTGACGTAGTTTAAAAAAAATTGGCAAAAAAAAGAAAGAAAATCAGCGATAATCTTATGAGTTAAACCGGGCCTTAAAAATTGGTTATTAGGGCCTTAAAAGTCCTTAAAAAGTACTTAAATTTCATAATGATAATTCTGTATGAACCATGTTACACTGTTGTATGTTCCTTGATTGATTATAGCACCTTATAGATAGGGATTTATAGAAATAAAAACATTGCTATTTAACTGAAGCTCTTCCGTATAAATTGACCATGTCATTAAGACCATAAATATTTCAAGCAAACAGCCCTCATCCAAAGGAAATGGTTTGTTTTCGATGCAAGAACATTTGATTGAACTTTCTTTTAACTTTGAAGATATTAATGGATCGTGACAATGAGAACATCGGGCGTGGCACCCCATCTCGTCCCTTCCTAAATCCATCGAGAGCTTCCCGTTTGGATTTTGACCCCGACGATGAAATACCCGAGGGCCAGGTATCTGCGCGAGAGCCGCTTCAGAACCGTGACATGTACATGTCCAAAGACAAGGACAACAGAGAAAGGACACAGTTTGCCAAGCAAACAATGGCATTACGGAAGATGACTCAGACACCGGTGGATAAGGTCAGTTCACAGTGGAATTGTTAAACCCAGCAAACTAGATAAAGTTGAGCCTTTTTGAGGATAGGCCTAGCTCATACAGCAAATGCTTACTCAGAATTTAAGCATCATCAAGTGTTAGAAATATTTATAAATTTAAATAAAACAAACTTTACCAACTGTCAAAGTTGTACAAATGAAGTCGGGTCCATAGTTTGTTTATAGAGATTTATACGGAAAACTCCTACTTCAAAATCAGCAATAATGAAGTTTGAGCACAATGACCTTCCCGTGAATGATTTATATAAAAGTCAAATCTTTATTATGCGGCCGTCTTTGGGTTGTACATACTTCGAGGATACTGAGATTTTCTTCATAGATTCACGTAAATTAAGCTCAGTTTTAACCTCATTCCTTAATGTCTCAGTGTACACTTCAATTCTGGAACATGGCTAAAAGGCTAAAAGTTTTTTGTTGTTGTAAAGGGTGCACAAAAAGTGCTACACTGTCCAGTTTTTGTATTATATATATATATATCAGTGGTGTTGTATATAATTCAATAAAAATGTGTTTTAACACAAAACAAGTCCTTAAGATAACCTTAAAGGGACACACGGCAATCATGAAGAGTTTGAAATGGGTGTCTCGACTTATATATCCAGGATTATGTTTACTTTTAACCTGGTTACATTTAAATAAATAAAAAATTAAGTATTCATTTTTTCGTCAAATTTTACTTTAAGCTTTAATATATTATTGGTGCAATAATATCAAAATTGAATAATATGCACATACAATGTGCTTACTACTATTCTTATAATTAACATTAATGATTGAACAAATGTAAGTTATCCAGAAAAACAAGCGGGACGCCGTTAGTTTTAAAAAATCAAGATTGCCGTGTGTCTCTTTAAAGCAAACCATATTAATTAAATTTCATTTCATGTTTTAAACAACTAAATCTTGCGGACTTGGTGAGTTTTTGAGATCAAACTATTTCAAATGGACTGAACTTGAAGCCCCAATTAGAACTGATTATATGAAAGTGAAGTCTATTATAATGGATTTATATGTATTATGATTTGACACGAATAATTTTGTCCATATAGCATCCAGTACCTTTAATAAGTTTGCACTTAAAGCACATTATAACGGTGTTATTTATATCTGGATAAACAATCTACCAGATAACCTCCATCCATTGAAAGAAATGACATTCTGATCATCCTTTTACACTTCTGACACTGGTAATGTTTGCATTCACCAGTTTTTTACAGGCAAGAAACGCTGTCGTTTGACAGCACGACGTCTTATTAATCATGCATCAACGTTTCATGTATATACTTGACAGAGTGCCCGGTTGCTGCCTCTAAACAAACCCTACGGCACAAGATCAGGAAGTCAAGCAGGGACGTATTTAAATCCAGAAACAGTATGGCCATATCAAGGTCACGGCAAACAGGACCCGGACAGTAAACATTTAAGCTCCGTATCGGGGACGGACATTAGGACGGGCTGGATTTCACGGCCGCAGTCGGTTCTCGGGGAAGACAATGACATGTATGTGCACACACCGAGGGAACCAGAGTTGAAGCCAGTAAAAAGTGGAAAGAATCGATATTCAGACAAGAGGGGGATGATCGAGAGACCTTAATTCATAAATGCCATATAGAGAGTGGGATTGTTGTGAAAAATATATTCATCTTACCTCCATGTGATCACGGAAATATTACACATATCATTATATCTCCATAAAAAAGGTTACATTTAAGAAGTGAAAGTAAACGATTACAAATGTAGTAACAAATAAATGGCAAACTTATCAAAAGTGTATATATATATACATATGATGTTATTTTTAGTGTAGGAATAACAAAAACAAAACTCATATATTGAAAAAGTATTAAATCTGTTTTACATTATTTTACTTCACTGCATTCCAATTGTTATGTGTTCATTCAATGTTTATATATCCCCAAATTTCACCACCATAATAATAATGGTGTTATCTTGTGACTTATCATGTGACCAATTGAATAAGTCATATGGTCATGTTGTGTCTTGTCGTGAGATCATGTGACCTAGTCTCATATGCCAAAGATAGTTCTATGAACTAGTGCCTGTTGTAATATGCAAGTGATGTCCTTAAGTATTTGTATCTGTTAGTTTAAAAATACTCATATTCTCTTAATATACGATCAATGTCAAAAACATTATGCATATTCACTCGCAATTTTTTTATTTTTTTTTATTTCATTGAGCAAGTTTTCTTTTCGACTGGCACAATTTACTGTTTTCATTAAGTACTAACTTCAAACAGTAAAGACCATGTTATCGGAAAAGGACTGACCAATCAAATCAGTTCAAATAAGTGATCGAGAGTTGTGAATGAATTGATTACTGAAGTCTGATTGGACAATATGAAAGAGGGAGAAAATCAATAAACAGAAGAGCAAGTTGCTCAATGCAAAGAAGCCAAGCGATTAATGTAAATATGATAGAGTTGAACTCTGGGAAATATAGCTAGGTCAATCATGTGATAGTGTTGAACTCTGGGAAATATAGCTAGGGCAATCATAGGATAGTGTTGAACTCTAGGAAATATGGCTGGTCAATCATAGGATAGTGTTGAACTCTGGGAAATATAGCTAGGTCACTGTATCACATGTGATAGTGTTGAACTCTGGGAAATATAGTCACTGTGGCACATGTGAGAGTGTTGAACTCTGGGAAAATATGGCTAGATCAATCTGTCACATATGAATGGGTTGAAGTCTGAGAAATGTAACTAGGTCTAGTATTGAAATCTGGACAAATAAAACTAGGTCAGTTTGTCACATGTGATATTGTTGAACTCTGGGAAATATAACAAGGTCAATATGTCACATGTGATATTGTTGAACTCCGGGAAATATAACAAGGTTAATATGTCACATGTGATATTGTTGAACTCTGGGAAATATAACAAGGTCAATATGTCACATGTGATATTGGTGAACTCTGGGAAATATAGCTAGGTTAACACATGGGTACTTTGTAAGTCACAAGCGTATTATTGTATGACATGTATGACATGTATGACAAATTCTCCATTTTATACCACAAACTAGTGAGAAAATAATGTTCGTGCTGCTACAATATTTCATCATTTTCAAAACATAACATTTGCTTAAAAATGTTTTCGACTAACACAAATTCGTATTATATTAAAGTCAATTAACTATTTATATAATGTTTTACAAATTGTATTTAATTATTTATGCATATTTATTTGCACTCCATCCAATATACGTGTTTTGTTTGTCCCAATTTTTATGTGTAATTTTGTGTGATAAATATCTCTATACTGCAAATGTGTACATTACGGGTGACATCATGAATTTATTATCAATGTAGTCCTTGAGATGAAATTGCACATCTCATTTGCCTATACCTCTCTTAGCATGTCATAGTTTTTTTATGTAAAAGACACCATACATGTATTGTAAAGAAGTCCGATGTTTTATGGTCCAACTGTTCATTACAAACTGGTCCCCTGTTTTATTCCAGTCCTCTATATTGACAAAAGGTACCAGCTGATCTAAATCTGGACACTCTCATGCTCATGTTATCAAAACATTAAATGGTTATGATTTATGTTAATAAAATGTTAACCTCTCTTGTAGCAATTTCGATGTGTGAAAAACAGAAAGGTATCATTCTAAACCTCAATCTCATAGCTTGTTGAATTTTCCACTCATAATTATTTTTTAATTGACTTTAAATAGACTGGTACATGTACCATGTACCGTTTCACTCATACAAGCGACAGTCAAATACCGATTTCTTTGCCGTAAATTACGGCTAAATAAAGCGCATTCCAACCACGATCGTGGCCAAGCGTCTGATCTACGTTCTATAAAAAGATATGCATGCATGTATTTGTATTTCACTCAATATTGTGTACATAATGCAGACGCGTCACTTACATAAAGGAAGTAAGGTTGCAGGATATCTATAAACTGTGAAAATGGCTACGCTTATAAAACAAGCAGGTAAACATAATGGCGGACTTCTACAGTTGTTTAGATTTAAACGCTGTGTAGCAGTCTAAATTATAAAGGTATGCCTCTGTTTTTATCCTCATAATTATAGAATGAGATGACAGTTGTAAATGGAGAATACCTGTTTTCTCTATTGAATATTGGAATAACAAAAGGGGACCCGTTCAAATGTTTCATCACAAAAGATTAGTTCATTCCATTAAATCTTTTGAAAACCTTAAATAATTAAGGTAAAATAATTGTTTGTAAATATTGATTTTTTTTTTAAATTAAAATTATCATCTTTTTTGCAGGATTTCCTTCTTAGATTATCCATATGCATCATACACAATGGGGTGGAAGTTGATGCCCATCCATGCAAATCTGTCCCACTGCGTATGGTTGTAAATGCATCCATGGTTTTTGTATGGGATGATTTCAATGTCCTTAAACCTGCTGATATCAAACTTATTTTTGCCCGATGCAGGATTCTAAATTTTATATAAAAAGAGCACTGATGCTAGAATTCAGCTGAATTTTTTATATATTCACATGAAAATTTTATTTAAAAAGAAAATGATGCCTAAGAATTCACATGAAATTTTGTATTAAAAGAGCACTGATGCCAGAATTCACATGAGATTGTACACCATAACAGTATTGTGAATTCACAGAAGAAAAACATTTATTGGGGGTAAAAAAGTGAAATAAAAACAAAAACGAGTGCATGTTTTACCACTACAATTCTACTGTTCTTTAGTAATATTGTTTAAATTACTCACGTCAATGCTGCAACACCGAACTTCCTTAACAAACGCCCAAAATAATAAATATTACTTGTCTACTGGACCAGAAAACTTTAGAGTATTTAGCCGATACAGCTACTAAAATATGAGGCCGCAAAAAGGAAAATGCTAGATTCGCATCCCATCCCGCCTTGATCTTTTTAAGCCTCTCCAAAAAGTTTTATTGCCTTTGGACCACAATTTTCATAAAATTTCAGCAGTTTTGGATCAAAACTGACAGAAAATAACAATAAAATTTCCCCCCCCCCCCCCCCCCCCAGATTTTACAAAAGATAGGATGAGAATCTAGCAGTTATGTTATTGTTGCTTTAGTGTAAATTTAGATGATTTAGGAGTATAGCTTTTATCTTGCCAAAATTTGAAAAATGAAAGTATTGTTTCGGTTTCTAATACTCAGTTGTGTATCTATGAACTGTTAGGAAGTGTAGGTCACCCAAATCATGCAATGTAGATTATACTGGGACTTAACCACTTGTGTAACGTTAATTGACTTAAGTAAATGTGTAAAAATGTACGTGGTGTTGTCAGAAGGGACACAAGGCCATCTTGATTCTTGTCGGGTTTTGCTGCTTTAGTTTTGAGTTTGAATAATTCTCTAAAACTTTTGGAGAATTGTAAAATGTTCGGAGATTTTTTTTTTATAAATTCCAATTTTTATTTCCTAATGTTTAATTATTTGCATGCAGTTTCAAAGGAAAACTGGCATTGAAAACATTTCTGAAGTTAATCAAGGTTTTAATTTCATCGCTCTACTGTGTGTCGATCCCCTTTTGAGTGACATGGAAATCTTGAGGTCTTGTTTTAAGCATAAAAGCAAACAAATAATCTACTGAACGATAGAAATGGAGACCCCTATATAATACCCCTGAATTATTAATTTTTGTAAATCTTGTGGCCTCATGCTAGTTTTGAGACTGCATTATCAAGTTATTTTAATTGCAATAAAAGTTTGAATTCATAATAAAAATATGTTGATCATTTATACTGATTTGCTTTTAAAGATGAAATGACAAAATTTACTTATTTAAATTCTCAGAGTGAGGTGTTTCCCTGTAGCAGGTTCATCATTCTCCGATATGCCATAGCGTTTTTTTTATAATCTTTGATAACAACAGGCCATGATTGGTGTGTGTCCCTTTAAGATATTTAACAGAGTTTTTATTTTGTTAAATATTTAAATCATTGTATTTGTATACCTAGTTGTTTTTGTGTGTCTTAAAAATATCAGAGAATGCTATATGTGAATTTTAAATTTAAATGTTAAGTATTTCAAACATACGAAATTTTGCACATAATTTTACAGACTCTAAATGTATTAAGAAATATTTTAAGTGCGTTGTCAATGGTTGCCAAACATCATTTTCTGTTAGTTTGATAAAACACTCTCTTAATTATAAATATTTGTCTTTAGAGTGGCATGTTAATTTATGCAAGATTGAGATGGTATTTTATTAGGTTGGCGAGCGTGCCTGTGGCGTCAAGCTCATGGTTTCTTTTCGATAACTTTTATGGAAAGGAAGCTTGGAATTGCATTTGAGGTCACTGGGGTCACGGTTACTAAAAATAGAAAAAAAGGTTTCCGCTCATTAACTTCAGTTAGGAATGAGATATTGGAACAAAACTTACTGCATATGTAGCTTATATGAAAAGGAGGGTTGGGATTGCAGTTGAGGTCACTGGGGTCAAGGTCAAGGTGACTAAAAGTAGGAAGAAAAGGTTTCTGCTCAATAACTGCAGTTAGAAATGAGATATTGGAACCAAACTGGAAGCTTGGGATTACTGTGGTCAAGGTCAAGGTTACTAAAAATAGAAACATGGTTTCTGGTCAATCACTTTTAATAGTTAGGAATGAGGTATTAAAACTAAACTTGCTGTGTAGGTAGGTTATACGGAAAGGAAGCTTGGAAATGCATTTGAGGTCACTTGGCCTAAGTTGCTGCTAATAAAAATAGAAAGATGGGTTTCAGGCAATAATTCTAGTTAGGAAAGAGCTATTGAAGCACAAGTTTTATAGGTAACTAATATTGAAAGAAACTTTGGAAGAATCTTTGTCAGTAGTTTATGGAAAACTTGATTTTCGTTGAATTTCCACGTTTCTTCTGTAAGATGTTTATGTAAGTTAATTTTTCAAAAATAACATGTAAGTTTGTATAAGAAGTGTATGCAAGAGTGACATGTAAGTTTGTGTAAAAAGTGTGTGTATGAAGTGTATGCAAGTTAATTATGCAAGAATGATATGCAATCTTGTGCGGAATGACACAATACTGATCTGATCAAATCATGAGTTAGATATTTTCAACATCTTCTTTCATTCAGAACCTTATACGTTGTTGATCATTCTGTGCATCTTTATCGATTGTGTTTGTAAACAAACTGTGTTTAGTGTAAACATTTAATAATTTTGTATCCATTATAGACATTCCAGTTTGAGTCATGACATGAGAAAACATTATCCCTGGCCTATGCTGTCAGTGTAGATGCACATCAGTAGTTTTACATTTTGTCCTGATAAACTTGAATAGTTTAAAACACTCATTTTTTATATAGTTAATTCTTACTCCATAACAGGTTGACCTTTCATCATTTCAACAGTTTTATAACAGTCTGAAATTAAAGTGATATGCAAAACATAACATCCCTATTTGAAGTGTGTCATTACCGATTAATTGGAGCTATAAACCATTACAAATTTATTTTGTTCCAATTTATAACATAATAGTATGGCAACACGCTGAGTACAGTTGGTGACAACATCGTGCTCGTCTCACAATTTTGCTCAGAGCTATAGCAAACTTAAGTTTGAAGTATCAACTTTTATTGGAAAGTTGGAGTTACTGTTAGTTCTACTGGATGGTGCACTACACTGGTATCGTAGGCTGAACATCATATTTGCTAAATACATATGTAATATTGTGTCACATATCGGTCTATACACTACTGTGCCATCCAAATTTATGGTTGAAATAAAATTTGGAAATAATATGTATTCTTGTTATTTGTAACCAATAAAAAATCCTGTTATATGAATGTAATACTCCAATACTGTACTTGTTAGTCCATTTCTGAATGGTATATAGACACAGCAGTGGTCATTTGTGGTATATGGACACAGCAGTGGTCATTTTGTGGTATATGGACACAGCAGTGGTCATTTGTGGTATATGGCCACAGCAGTGGTCAGTTGTGGTATATAGCCACAGCAGTGGTCAGTTGTGGTATAAAGACACAGCAGTGGTCAGTTGTGGTATATGGACACAGCAGTGGTCATTTGTGGTATATGGACACAGCAGTGGTCATTTGTGGTATATGGCCACAGCAGTGGTCAGTTGTGGTATATAGCCACAGCAGTGGTCAGTTGTGGTATAAAGACACAGCAGTGGTCAGTTGTGGTATACAGACACAGCAGTGGTCAGTTGTGGTATAAAGCCACATCCGTGGTCAGTTGTGGTATTCAGACACAGCAGTGGTCAGTTGTGGTATACCCTCACAGCAGTAGTCAGTTGTGGTATAAATCCACAGCAGTGGTCAGTTGTGGTGTACAAACACAGCAGTGATCAGTTGTTGTATATGGATATGCACACAGCATTGGTCATTTGTAGTATATGTATAGGTATACAGCCACAGCAGTGGTCATTTGTGGTATACAGCCACAACAGTGGTCAGTTGTGGTATACAGACACAGCAGTGGTCAGTTGTGGTATATAGACACAGCAGTGGTCAGTTGTTGTATATGGATATGGACACAGCAGTGGTCAATTGTAGTATATGGACACAGCAATGGTCAGTTGTGGTATACATACACAGCAGTTGTCAGTTGTGGTATATGGACACAGCAGTGGTCAGTTGTTATATATGGATATGGACACAGCAGTGGTCAGTTGTGGTATATGGACACAACAGTGGTCAGTTGTGGTATATGGACACAGCAGTGGTCAGTTGTATGAATGCAGCAGTGGTCAGTAGTGGTACATGGACACAGCAGTGGTCATTTGTGGTAGGTATATGGACACAGCAGTGGTCAGTTGTGGTATATGTATATGGACACAGCAGTGGTTAGTTGTGGTATATCAGTTGTGGTATATGGACACAACAATGGTCAGTTGTGGTATATGGACACAGCAGTGGTCAGTTGTGGTATATGTATATGGACACATCAGTGGTCAGTTGTGGTATATCAGTTGTGGTATATGGACACAACAATGGTCAGTTGTGGTATATGGACACAGCAGTGGTTTGTTGTATGAATGCAGCAGTGGTCAGTAGTGGTACATGGACACAGTAGTGGTCAGTTGTGGTAGGTATATGGACACAGCAGTGGGCAGTTGTGGTATATGTATATGGACACAGCAGTGGTTAGTTGTGCTATGTGTATATGAACATAGCATTGGCCAGTTGTGGTGTATGTATATGGACACAGCAGTGGTCAGTTGTGGTATATGTATATGGACACAGCAGTGGTTAGTTGTGCTATGTGTATATAAACATAGCGTTGGCCAGTTGTGGTGTATGTATATGGACACATCAGTGGTCAATTGTGGTGTATGTATATGGACACAGCAGTGGTCAGTTGTGGTGTATGTATATGGACACAGCAGTGGTCAGTTGTGGTGTATGTATATGGACACAGCAGTGGTCAGTTGTGGTGTATGTATATGGACACAGCTGTGGTCAGTTGTTGTGTATGTATATGAACACACCAGTGGTATATGTGTATATGAACATAACATTGGCCAGTTGTGGTGTATGTATATGGACACAGCAGTGGTCAGTTGTGGTGTATGTATATGGGCACAGCAGTAGTCAGTTGTGGTGTATGTATATGGACACAGCAGTGGTCAGTTGTGGTATATGAACACACCAGTGGTTAGTTGTACTATGTGTATATGAACACAGCAGTGGTCAGTTGTGGTGTATGTATATGAACACACCAGTGGTCAGTTGTGCTATGTGTGTATGAACACAGCATTGGCCAGTTGTGGTGTATGTATATGGACACAGCAGTGGTCAGTTGTGGTGTGTGTATATGGACACAGCAGTGGTCAGTTGTGGTATGTGTATATGAACACACCAGTGGCCAGTTGTGGTGTACACTCAACACAATTGCTAAGAATCAGCTTTTGTATTTTAACTAACTTTCTTATTTTAAATATATTTTAGAACAGATATATGATAAGTATTTTGTTTTGACCCATAGTTTGTAAAACATTTATTTTTTGTTTAAATTGTTACATCTTTTGAGAGTTACCCTCCCTTTATATGAAAACATGAAATGTGCTGATAAAACACATAACATGAGTCAAAGATCGCTCAAAGATATAAAATTCTTAAAATTGGTATGAAATAATAGAAAAAAACAAAAAAAAATGACCCCTTTATCGCAGATTCTCGGTCTATAAAAAAGTGAAATATTTCTGCGTTAACATTAAATATTTTGAAAATTTCTTTTGCAAACGCATTTGTAGTGGTAATGCTAGTAAAACATGATGTCAAAATAATTTTAACTGGCATATTTTAGAATTAGGAACATCGAAAGCTTCACTAATTCGAAGACCTTAATAAAATCCTATATACCCAGTTGTATAAGTGTTATAACTTAGTTCTAAGAAAACACATTGACTTAAAAGTTTTAAAATATGTTCATGCAATCAGAGTAGACGATTTACACTCATTATTTTGCCGTTTAACCGTATCTCTAATCAAGTACAAAATACACAAAACAATGAGAATATTACTGACATATTCTTAGGTTGATACTTAGCAATTTGGTTTAGTATATGTATATGGACACACCAGTGGTCAGTTGTGGTGCATGTATATGAACACACCAGTGGCCAGTTGTGGTATGTGTATATGAACACACCAGTGGCCAGTTGTGGTGTGTGTATATGGACACAGCATTGGTCAGTTGTGGTGTATGTATATGAACACACCAGAGGCCAGTTGTGGTGTATGTATATGAACACAGCATTGGTCAGTTGTGGTGTATGTATATGAACACACCAGTGGCCAGTTGTGGTGTATGTATATGAACACACCAGTGGTCAGTTGTGCTGTGTGTATATGGACACAGCATTGGTCAGTTGTGGTGTATGTATATGAACACACCAGTGGCCAGTTGTGGTGTATGTATATGAACACACCAGTGGTCAATTGTAGTGTGTGTATATGGAAACAGCATTGGTCAGTTGTGGTGTATGTATATGAACACACCAGTGGTCAGTTGTGGTGTGTGTATATGAACACACCAGTGGCCAGTTGTGGTGTATGTATATGAACACACCAGTGGTCAATTGTGGTGTGTGTATATGGACACAGCATTGGTCAGTTGTGGTGTATGTATATGAACACAGCATTGGTCAGTTGTGGTGTATGTATATGGACACAGCATTGGCCAGTTGTGGTGTATGTATATGAACACACCAGTGGTCAGTTGTGGTGTATATATATGAACACACCAGTGGTCAGTTGTGGTGTGTGTATATGGACACAGCATTGGTCAGTTGTGGTGTATGTATATAAACACACCAGTGGTCAGTTGTGGTGTGTGTATATGTACACAGCATTGGTCAGTTGTGGTGTATGTATATAAACACACCAGTGGTCAGTTGTGGTAGGTGTATATGAACACACCAGTGGTCAGTTGTTGTGTGTGTATATGGACACAGCGTTGGTCAGTTGTGGTGTATGTATATGAACACACCAGTGGTCAGTTGTGGTATGTGTATATGAACACACCAATGGTCAGTTGTGGTATGTGTATATGAACACACCAGTGGTCAGTTGTGGTGTGTGTATATGAACACACCAGTGGTCAGTTGTGGTATGTGTATATGAACACACCAATGGTCAGTTGTGGTATGTGTATATGAACACACCAGTGGTCAGTTGCAGTGTGTTTATATGGACACAGCATTGGTCAGCCGTGGTGTATGTATATGAACAAACCAGTGGTCAGTTGTGGTATGTGTATATGAACACACCAGTGGTCAGTTGAGGTGTATGTATATGAACACACCAGTGGTCAGTTGTGGTATGTGTAAATAACACACCAGTGGTCAGTTGTGGTGTATGTATATGGACACACCAGTGGTCAGTTGTGACATGTGTATATGAACACACCAGTGGCCAGTTGTGGTGTATGTATATGAACACACCAGTGGTCAGTTGTGGTATGTGTATATGAACATAGCATTGGTCAGTTGTGGTGTATGTGTATGGACACAGCAGTGGTCAGTTGTGGTGTATGTGTATGGACACAGCAGTGGTCAGTTGTGGTATATGTATATGGACACAGCAGTGGTCAGTTGTGGTGAAGTATATGGACACATCAGTGGTCAGTTGTGGTGTATGTATATGAACACACCAGTGGTCAATTGTGGTGTATGTATATGGACACAGCATTGGTCAGTTGTGGTGTATGTATATGAACACACCAGTGGTCAGTTGTGGTGTATGTATATGGACACAGCATTGGCCAGTTGTGGTGTATGTATATGAACACACCAGTGGTCAGTTGTGGTGTATGTATATGAACACACCAGTGGTCAGTTGTGGTGTGTGTATATGGACACAGCATTGGTCAGTTGTGGTGTATGTATATAAACACACCAGTGGTCAGTTGTGGTAGGTGTATATGAACACACCAGTGGTCAGTTGTTGTGTGTGTATATGGACACAGCATTGGTCAGTTGTGGTGTATGTATATGAACACACCAGTGGTCAGTTGTGGTATGTGTATATGAACATACCAATGGTCAGTTGACGTATGTGTATATGAACACACCAGTGGTCAGTTGTGGTGTGTGTATATGGACACAGCATTGGTCATTTGTGGTGTATGTATATGAACACACCAGTGGTCAGTTGTGGTATGTGTATATGAACACAACAGTGGTCAGTTGAGGTGTATGTATATGAACACACCAGTGGTCAGTTGTGGTATGTGTAAATGAACACACCAGTGGTCAGTTGTGGTGTATGTATATGGACACACCAGTGGTCAGTTGTGACATGTGTTTATGAACACACCAGTGGCCAGTTGTGGTGTATGTATATGAACACACCAGTGGTCAGTTGTGGTATGTGTATATGAACATAGCATTGGTCAGTTGTGGTATATGTGTATGGACACAGCAGTGGTCAGTTGTGGTGTATGTGTATGGACACAGCAGTGGTCAGTTGTGGTATATGTATATGGACACAGCAGTGGTCAGTTGTGGTGAAGTATATGGACACATCAGTGGTCAGTTGTGGTGTATGTATATGGACACAGCAGTGGTCAGTTGTGGTGTATGTATATGGACACAGCAGTGGTCAGTTGTGGAATATGTATATGGACACAGCAGTGGTCAGTTGTGGTGTATGTATATGGACACAGCAGTGGTCAGTTGTGATGTATATGGACAAAGCAGTTTTGGTATATGGACAGTGGTGATAAGTTGTAGTGTATGAACACCGCATTGATGTTGTGGTATATCAGTGGTCAGTTGTGGTATATGAATGCAGCAGTGGTCAGTTGTGGTATATGGACACATCATTGGTCAGTTGTGGTATACGAACGCAGCAATGGTTAGTTGTATTGGTCAGTTGTGGTATATGGACACAGCAGTAGTCAGTAGTGGTTTACGTATATGGAAACATCAGCGGTCAGTTGTTTATTTGTTAGACTTTTATTAGTCTAACACAACCTTGCACTCATTGTACAACAGCTCCTGAGTATTTTGTGCTCTGCCTTTTGGAACTGCTGTACATAGAATTTTGTCCTAGTTAATCGTAAGTAAAACACCAAGTCCATAGGCCTCTTTACAAGGTATTATTTTAGCCTTGTATTTTAGTTCACCCAAGTCAAAGGCAGAAAGTTGAGCACACTTGGGATCACACTTGTCCGTTGTCGGCATTCAACGATTGCTTTAACGTCTCAAAAAGCATTTGGTAAATTCTAAAGGTCTAAATAGTTTACGAATGACATATTGGGAATTTTCTCCGAAACCACACGGCATAGAGCACTCATACTGCATGTAGCATGTTGCATGACCTCTACCAAACTTGTTCAAATGTTAACACTGGGGTCAAATTTGTCCCCACGTACGAGTCGACGGTTTTACCTAGAGTTATACAGGAAAATCTTTTAAACATCTAGTCTGAAACTACAAGAGCTTGAGGTTAATTTGTGCATGCAGAATAAGACATGGGCCTCTATAAATGGCAATCCTCGCAAATTATATTGGAAAATCATATTTAAAAATCTTATTTAATTTTAAGAATAAATCTTATTTAATCTTATTAAAAAAAAAAAAATCCTCTTCTCTGAACTTACCAGTCTCCTTTCATCTCACCCAGTTGTTATTGTTGCAAGTGTCTGCAGAGGAGAAGGTCATCTGGTGAGCTATTCAGGCTTCAGGGCAAAATGGGTCTCTTGTTATAAACTACCAGGAAAACTATTCAAGACTGCTTATGCGAGATGTGTTTCACAAGAACTATCAGGTTTCATATTGGCACATATTAGATTTTGTTTGCAACGTCTGTGTGAACTATCTGTAGTTTATACACTGATCATACGGCCAAGTCTTCCATCCTTTAAGACACATAAACAAAGAAAATAACCCGCCAAATAACGGCAATTACCTTTTATCAAAACTCTGTCCCAGTGTTCAGGTCATACAATAATGTACATGTGCTGATTAAAAGTATAGGATTCATGGTTCTTTAAATACCCATGACTATGCGTAAAATGAATTATGAGTTGGTCAACTCTTAGTTCGATGCTCCAGTTTCGCAGTTTGGCCTGGTTGGTTAAAGCCGTTTATATTGTGTCTATAGTTTGAATTCACAAAATATATATACCTCGTCGTCAGAAGAAACAGTGTACTGGCTGTATACCAGATATCGTCATCTTTATGTTGGTTCTTTACTATATCTAATTCAAAACTAGTCATCTCATAAATATTTTTGCCAGTAGAGAAGTTTACCCCTTTGCCGTAAATATTCTGTGTTTACATTGTTTTTATTCTCGGTAACAAGTGTCACGTGACCGTTACTAAATATAGACTGAAATGGGCCGGTCGTCCGAGCTGAATGTAGTAGTTATCGTCATCTTCAGTTTAATACCGAATAACCCATATTTGGGATGATGAAAACTTGTGTAGTTATTAATTGAAACATAAATATACCATTGCATTTGAATACACAATTATATTTTTGTAGAAAAAAGTCATATCTACAATTTAAAACGATCTTTCAACTGTGCCATATCGGGTGTAATTTACTTTACTTCGACATTCATAATTTAAAGGGAAACAACTGTTCGCAAATTTAATTATTTTGATTTACGTGTACAACGAGTACAAATGTTTAACACACGCTTTTATTTTTTTGGTAATGTAGGTTTGACGTAACGGGTCAGATATTTTAAAAGGAAATTTTCCTGCGCATGCGCATTAGCGCGCGATTCCCCCCGATTGTGTTTTGTTTATAACGGTATTTATATAGGTTAACACGTTGGTTTGAGAGAGTTTAACATTTCTAAAATGTTTTTTCCTCTCCAATCTTCTTATGATAGTGTGTAGTGATTTGTAAAGTGGGGTCGAAAAATAATCACAACATAAAGCGTTTTATTGATAATGACGAAATCTGGTGAATGACGATAACTGGTACACAACCAGTACATCTGTTAATGGCGGATAGGGACATTAAATAATTAGTATGAAGCAAGAACAAGAAGGACACTGAAATTTATCAATTTATTGACCTAAATCCTACACATGAAGCAAATCAATAGGAGAAACAAATATATTTATTCTTTTTTTAATGTATTCAATTATTTAAATTATACAACATTTATGAAGGAAAGTCCATTACCATCACGAATAATTGAGAACGGGAGCATTTCATATGTACACACACTCCAGCAAGATAACATCGCTATCCGGTCTATGAACTGGTGCTACATCTCCCTAGTGATAGGGGCACTTGTTTCTGCCAAAGGTTTTTCAGCATTAACATGACCTATTTTAATAATATGTACATAAATTATTATCACTAGAACTAGAATTTTTAATGGTAAATAAAAACACCTTAGTTTTGACAATCAGTTGAGAGATAAATATTTCACAGCCAAAATGCTTTTTGATGGAGTTTTTCCCATGTAAACTCCTTGTTGCTGGGACAGCAGATAATTAAGAAACCTCAAATAACTTCAGTTAGCCTCAACAGTTTGCTATACAACTTAAAAGTCAAACAACTATTGTTCACGGTGCTTGATTCTGCCAAAGTTTCTATTTGTTACTTTTCAGGCTCAATATTGATAGTTATATACCAGTGAGACCGTCTTTTTTTTTTTTTGTGACAAAACTACCTGATTTTTAGAAATCGGTTAATATTTAAAAAATATATATGAAATTGCATGCAAAATTGTTTTTGATAAGGCATTTTCAATGCATTCTGCTCTGTCAAATTAGAAAAAAAACAATTCTTATAATTTCCATCCAAAATAATTTCAATGTACTGTGTAAATCTAAATTAAAACACTCTGAAAACCGTATTGCACAATATTGAAGTTATTTGCGATTTTCTAATTTTCTGTTGTCCAACTTACAAGGAGTTTATATTGTAAAGCCCCACCGAAACTAATTTTGGCTCTAAAATACTTATTTATCAATTGATTTTCAAAACTAAGGCATTTTTATTTACCATTAAAACGTCCAGTTCTAATGATATATCAATTATATGGGTATTGTCAAAAAAATTCATGTAAGTGCTAAAACGTGCCCGAAGCTATAGTGTCCGACTTGTATCCCACCCACACCCCATCAACCAGAACATTAAAGGGACACATGGCAAGCTTAAGTGTTTGAAATGGGTGTCTCGATTTATATATCCAGTACCATTTTTACTTTCACCCTGGTTACTTTTAAATAAATAAAATTTTAAGTATTCACTATTTCGTCTTATTATACTGTAAGTTTTAATATATTATTGGTGCAATAATATCAAAAATTAATAATATGCAAAAACAAATTGCTTAATACAATTCTTATAATTAACATTAATGATTGAACAAATGCAATTTTGTAGAAAAACTAACGGGACGCCGTGCGTTTTTAAAAATAAAGATTGCCATGTGTGCCTTTAGAGTGCTTGTACACATCAACTGCTCCATTTATTTACACTTTTAATGACAAAATGAAAAAATACTTGGCGCAATATAAACCCAAATCCAAATACATCAAGCTATCAGTCAAAAGATATGTTCTCTCCAAATGTTTGACCGAGAATTTAACTAGATGAAGGTAAGAAGGTACCTTGAATATGAGCACCTCCCGAAAACAATTTCAAGAAACATCAGTCAGCACCTTGACAAACTAACAATTATGTATCGCAGCAAATCAAATATGTACAGGGACAGTATATCCAGAATATCTCAGCTGACTTACTAAAATTTGAGAAAAACAATTAACCGGTATTTATCGTAAAACTAAAACAACCGTGACTGCATTTTAGATCTCCAGACTTTTAAGAACTATCTGAAACGCTCTTTAGCGATTAAAATTGCACAAAACACCATTTTGAGGATATATAAACTGTATGAAAATATGAAAAATCTGGCTGATGGCTAGTCCGTTTCAAATAGTGAAAATTATGCAAAATTACAAAAACAAAAACATAATAGATGTAGTACACGCCGAATAATATTTGAACGAGTTAACAGTGAAATGAGCAAATATAACTTATATAAAGCTAGCGTGCACAAAATGATACACACACAAAAAAAAAGGAAATGTTGAAGTATCATATTTGTACAAAAGTATTTCAAAACTTTCAAAAGTGTTGATTTCTGCCAAAATATGATATCATTAACAGGTTAGCTGTAAGTAATCGATAAAAGAAAAAACTAGATAAAACAAAACATTGGAACTTAGTTTCACAAAATGCATAAGAGCATTTTTTTTCCGGAGGGCTACAAGTTAGCTTCCACTGCCAATGTTAGAGTTGCCCAAACAGACAGCAAGATGGTACTATGTGAACACAATGTGTCTTAACAAGTACAGACATGGATGCCAAGATGGACAGATTCAGTTGCTATATCCTGTTTCTAGCAAACGGGGTCAATGATAAATGTCAATTAAAATCTGTTTTAGTTTATCCAGAAACATTTATTTATTAGTTTATTAGACAATTCAGAGTGTAACTTAAAGATAAAATGCAAACAAACACCATTGTCTGCTAGTGATAGAATACCCCAAGAACTATTTATTGCTTCAAGTGGAAGTCATTATTATTTTCCACTTTAAGAACTCGGCAATGGGTCAGATCAGCCTGTAAATACGTTTTACAGTATATGTTTCTGAGGGCCACGAGAATTCCAGCTATACAAGACTAGCACCTGGATCTGTCATCTCTCATGTAATGATACATTCATATGCAGCATTGCTATGTACTGACATACATCTCAGCAGCGTTGCTATGTACTGACATACATCTCAGCAGCGTTGCTATGTACTGACATACATCTCAGCAGCGTTGCTATGTACTGACATACATCTCAGCAGCGTTGCTATGTATTGACATACATCTCAGCAGCGTTGCTATGTACTGACATACATCTCAGCAGCGTTGCTATGTACTGACATACATCTCAGCAGCGTTGCTATGTATTGATATACCTATATCATCAACTGGTTTGAAACCCGCAAAACAGAACAAATTCTATGTACATGGTTTACATATGCAAACACTATTCAAAGACAACAACAACTTCAATCACAAAAAATACCATCATACAAAAGCTGCTCTGCGAGGAAATATGATTTACTGGCCACTTGCTCAGTGTAGTTAATCTTAGTTTTATGGCCCCTTTAATATTAAGAACAGCTGTGTAAGTGAGAAAAGACAGTTAACTGAGTTTTACCTCCTGTCAATGTGATATTGAGAATTTCAGCTTAGATCTGCAGACCTCTGTATCACCTGGGTTCACGCCCTGGAGGAGGCATATTGGATGGCAAACTAATTCAGGTCATCTCTCTTTGAGGTGCCTGTCCAAATTTGGCCCTATATGTCGTTAATTCACATTCACTTCATTTTCATTTTTAAGTTTTACAAACTAATTTGGCAAATGCAGTGGTAAGATGGTATTCTAAATATCTGAATTTATCAAATACCGGTAACAATGAGTAATTTTGTCAGTGATTTTTTTTTTTAGAAGTTTCTACCCGATACAACAGACCATTATAAACCAAATACCAAAATACAGAACTGCTATTGCTAGGTAAAGTCAGTTTGTTTTTAATAATAGTGATTGAGAAGATCAGTTCATATACACACACTGGTGTGAACCTACACCGGCAAAATAGGCCAGACAAATATATTTCCCTACACGCATCTTGAACAATGTTTTAGTAACAAAAATATATAACTTTATGTTTATTAGCCATCACTTAAGCCACGTCAAACAACTAACACGTATACCGACCAATGACAAGACTTTAACAGTATAAATCGGGTGATAAAATGACAATAAAATTGTAATCAAAACCGAAATGTTATTTTGTCCTCGGAATAGAGCATTTTCGAGAAGGACAATTCATAAAAGTGTATCATGTTCCATTGTTTTGTAGCCATGTTTAAAATTATCACAGTAAAATGTGCCAGTTAAACACACTCAAACACACTATCCATAAAACAATAAAAAACAATGTCAGAACAGATATATGGTTGTAAGTCACAATGGTGTAATAATGAAACATATCCTAGACTATTTATTATAAGATATGCTTATTTTCTTGTCTTTATTACCTTTTTTCCTCTTTTTTTTTTAGTTTTATATTTTTATACTTTTTTTTGCTCATCATTTTCATTATATAATGCAACTAAACATCTTAAAAAGACGGGATTTCTGCTCATATGCGAACAAACAATGTATTCAATTTATAAAATCATTTTGAAGTATTTAAAATCCTGCATAGATTAATCAATTTAACAACACATTAAACTTGGTTGATTCTCATTAAAAAATAATATATTGATTCGGCCAATGTGAATTTACACTCTCACACTGTTCTCATAAAAGACACTTCACACAAAAACATAAAATCTCATTTTATGCCAGCTGAACACATAATACAAAATGAGTCCTTTACAACTTATTTGTTATCTTTTCAGTGAATATATAAGCATAGAATGCCTTATTGTATTTGTCAACGGAAGAGCATTCGGTTTTTTTATTCCCTGTTTTAAATCCTATAGCTGTGGGACTGTCCCCTCCCCACTTCCCTTTTATGTCATATATCCACCTTTCCTTGCCAAAACCTTAGAAGCCATGGTACGAAGTGTAGTCCTCGAGTCCATCCTTAATCGTTGGAGAACACTATGGCACTGGTATAGTAGACGATGACACATGCTTTAGCATTTAATCACGTAACCTCGTGTCACGTGCAAAATCATTTTGAGCATTAAAACATTTACAGTAAATAATTCTTTACCTTTGAGAATTACCCGCAGTTTGGGATTTTTCATTTGGTTTAATAATCGAAATATTCCTCGCTGATGCATGGAATTATTTCTGGTTTTAAATTTAGGGCTGTCGTCCAATCATTTTTAATGTTATCCTTAATATTGGAACTACAATTTCTCAGTTTTCCTGGCTGTTTTTTTTTTTAAATCGATTGCCCAAGCTACTAATAAAAATCTATAACAATATACATTTCATGTCACTGATGATCTAGGTCTCGTAAACCTGGCATAAACCTGGGGATAAATTCATCAAGACCAAAATACGCATTGCTCTGCTTTCTCAGTAAAACAAGACAATGTTTTGAGATCAAGAATTTATGATGAATATCAAGTTGTCATATAAAACTACATACTTCAGGCTTTTAACAATATATGATATAACATCACGCATCGTTACTAGTTACATCATTACTAGTAACATTCTCCCAACCTTCGACTACCTTCGACTACTAGCTACATCACCTACTTGTTACACTCTAAAACCTTCAACTTTCCGAGATAAAACGTCACACATGGGTACTTACTTCGATCATCAGAGATAAAACCTCAGGCGTTGTTGTGGTCAGTTATTTGTTTCATTTATTAAAACCTCATAAAACTTTGAAAAATTGACTTTCACAATTCCAAGATATCACTCTAAAAAGAAATAGTTCATAAGCACGTGTGTAAAGGTAATAGGGAGTCCTATGATTCTAAAAACTTGAAGACCCAACCCCAATGTCAGCTTTCTCTGCATGTATAATTGAAATTAATTGGGTTTTATAGCACCGTAACACAATAAAGGTTATATGGCACCAAGATGGATATGAACTTTCTGAAACCAAGTCTCGGTTACATCAAGATAAAATTATGAGGCATGGATTCAGAAACTTCACAACTGGTGGAGATATAGTCACTGAACTCCAAATTTCGTCTCTTACGATTATACCAGAATTAGGCAGTGGTAGCCATCTTGGTCCTCTAGACCTCTCCGGAACCACGCGGTCCCTTCAAGACTGCTCCAGAACCGCACGGGACCGTTAAGACTGCTCCAGAACCGCACGGGACCTTCGAAACTGCCCCGGAACCACACGTGACCTTCGAGACCACCCCAGATCCACATGGGGCCATCGTGAGTAGAACAAATAAAACAATCATACAAGCGGGTTCTATAAGAACAAAAATGTGGTTTTCTGTTATGTTAAACAGTAACAAACTCAGTTTTTTTTAAATTACCTTTAAAATCAGTGAGTTTATATGGTACATAATATATACACTAACACTGTTAAGCATACAATCTTAAAAAATATGATACATTTTTAGTAGGTGATGCATAAATACATGTACACACTCCTCTGCACTCCCTTCACAGAAAATGAAACATTATCATTCAATCCAGTATATTTTACACCTTTCATATTTACAAGGTTCAATGACTGTCTATGACAAAAGTGAAGTGTAATTTTCACTGCCTATAAATTCTATCGACCATCAACCTCTTTTAAGTAAAAACACAGCCGTTACTAGGCTCTAGTTCACAACAGATTGTTCTATATTCCATTCTTCGGATATCAGTTTTAACATGTTTATCACACTTTTTCAATATCACTGGTAATTCAATAGCACGAAACAGCATTTTTGTCAGCCCAGGCACCTAATATATCAATAGGGCTTGTCCCTAGAACACTGGTCACCCATATTCCACTCGTCCGCTCGCTACGAGTGCTCACTGATGCAAGACGAGTAGAAATTCAGATAAATTCTTAACAATTTATCAATTTGACCATTGAAATATTACGTAGGACAAGTAACTCTGAAACAAATGTTCCTGCCCTGGAACAGTTACATAATGATGGGCAAGCTGAAATTTCCTGGCAACCAGTCAACTCTGAAAGCCACATCAAGAACTGCATCCCATCCTTCCTCACAGAATTATTTATATAAATGTGTTAAACTGAATCATGGATAATTTATAATCGTTTATAAAAATACTGAATAAAGGAACGCTTTAAAGCAACAAACACAGAGAAAAGTAGCAGTTATTGAGTCTGTTCATGAGAGGTAGTATAAAGCGTAACACCACCAACGCCTCATAGCTCTGGCTTAAGCGGCATTCTACTTTAAAGCCACGAAGATTGGGGATGACGATACTTGATAACACTGACCTGCGTTTAACAGCGCACCAGCACAAACAAGCCATACAGGTTCATCAGTAATTAACATTCCAGACTAAATCCTCCATTTAAAACAAGAGAAAAGTATGCAACATGGACCTAAAACTTTCACATATGCAAAATTGCAGTTACAGATATAAATTCAATGTTTGCATAATCAAAATGTTCTTCTCTGGGAATGAATGCATACCCTGAAACAGATGTTACGCACCTGGACCCAGGTTACCCCACCCACCCATGTCGAGAACAAAGCAGTATTTCTTCATTCTTAACACAGAGATGCTTTTAGAACGGTAATGTCAAAACAATGCGACAAGCAAATATTTTCGATCTCCATCTATATTACAGTAAAATTGCTACCTAACCAACATGGGTCGAACACTATTTCACAATTGCGTTGGTAAACTGATAAATGAATATAAATTGGAACCTTTGTAATATTTAGAGGCAGTATGTCGTAGCACATATCGAGTAAAAAAGAAGAAGAAAAAAAATCACTGCTTCAAACAGCATTTTATCTCATCCAATGGAAGACATAACACTTGCTTTCAAACTATAGTAAAATTTAAACTTAACAAAAGAAGTATAACAATTTTCCTTAAACATATTTCAGTTTATGTATTCAGCAAAGAAACTATAGGAAACTACACAGGGAAGTTTGAAAAAGCTTAAAAAGTGTATCACAGAGTTATAAATCTGTTAAATACACCGATTATAACTTCTGAGACGAGCGTTTAAAGTCAGATGTAGCTTGAACAATAATTAGAAACACATACTTTGATTGCATACATAATTATATGATTTGTGAGTACAAGATGAACAGGCGAGACAAGCCGTTATACATGCAGTTTCAAGAATTTTCCATATTGCCTGCCTATTCTGTAAAGGTACTCACACTTGCAAGAACTATTAACTAAACCCGTCATTTTTTGGTTGCTACATCTTTACTTGTGGCCTCTGAATCCTTAGCAGAATCTAGTTTGCTTTCTTGTGTCGGCTTCTCTGATTGGCTGGAAATTTTAGACTGCTGATTTGATGAATGCGGTTGACTTGAAGCGCCTTTTGTCTGTGATTGGTTAATGTTTGTTTTTCCTTTAGCCGACTGCTGTGATTGACTGGTCTTAGTGTCACTAGTTTTATTTCCAGCTTGTGATTGGTTAGATTTATTGCCATCTGCACCCTTGCCATGAGACGCAGGCTGTGATTGGCTAGCACTATTTTTCCCTTGTGAAATCTGCTGTGATTGGCCACCTCCTTTACCATGTGATTGGTTGGACTTAGAATGTGAGGATTTTGATTGGGCCTGTTTGGGACTCTGCCCTGAGCTGTGTCGTGCCTTGCGTCCTGTCGTGGACAAACTGGAGGCATGGGCAATGTGAGTGTCTTCCTCCACAGACTGAAATGTCAAGTAGATACATACAGTATATCGGGTATTGTCAGGTAGATACATACAGTATATCAGTAGATACATACAGTATATCGGGTAATGTCAAGTAGATACATACAGTATATCGGGTAATGTCAGGTAGATACATACAGTATATCGGGTAATGTCAAGTAGATACATACAGTATATCGGGTAATGCCAAGTAGATATATACAGTATATCGGGTAATGCCAAGTAGATACATACAGTATATCAGGTAATGCCAAGTAGATACATACAGTATATCGGGTAATGTCAGGTAGATACATACAGTATATCGGGTAATGTCAAGTAGATACATACAGTATATCGGGCCATGTCCGGTAGATATATACAGTATATCAGTAGATACATACAGTATATCAGGTAATGTCAAGTAGATACATACAGTATATCGGGTAATGTCAGGTAGATACATACAGTATATCAGGTAATGTCAAGTAGATACATACAGTTTATCGGGTAATGTCAAGTAGATACATACAGTATATCGGGTAATGCCAAGTAGATACATACAGTATATCAGGTAATGCCAAGTAGATACATACAGTATATCGGGTAATGCCAAGTAGATACATACAGTATATCGGGTAGTGTCAGGTAGATAAATACAGTTTATCGGGTGATGTCAAGTAGATACATACAGTATATCGGGTAATGTCAAGTAGATACATACAGTTTTTCTGGTAATGTCAAGTAGATGCATACAGTATATCGGGTAATGTCAGGTAGATACATACAGTATATCGGGTAATGTCAAGTAATGTCAGTATATCGGGTAATGTCAAGTAGATGCATACGGTATATCGGGTAATGTCAGGTAGATACATACAGTATATCGGGTAATGTCAGGTAGATACATACAGTATATCGGGTAGTGTCAAGTAGATGCATACAGTATATCAGGTAATGTTGTCAGGTAGATACATACAGTATATCGGGTAATGTCAAGTAGATACATACAGTATATCGGGTAATGTCAAGTAGATACATACAGTATATCGGGTAATGTCAGGTAGATACATACAGTATATAGGGTAATGTCAGGTAGATACATACAGTATATCGGGTAATGTCAAGTAGATGCATACAGTATATCGGGTAATGTCAGGTAGATGCATACGGTATATCGGGTAATGTCAAGTAGATGCATACAGTATATTGGGTAATGTCAAGTAGATGCATACGGTATATCGGGTAATGCCAAGTAGATGCATACAGTATATCGGGTAATGTCAGGTAGATACATAAAGTATATCGGGTAATGTCAGGTAGATACATACAGTATATCGGGTAATGTCAAGTAGATGCATACAGTATATCAGGTAAAGTTGTCAGGTAGATACATACAGTATATCGGGTAATGTCAAGTAGATACATACAGTATATCGGGTAATGTCAAGTAGATACATACAGTATATCGGGTAATGTCAGGTAGATACATACAGTATATAGGGTAATGTCAGGTAGATAGATACAGTATATCGGGTAATGTCAAGTAGATGCATACAGTATATCAGGTAATGTTGTCAGGTAGATACATACAGTATATCGGGTAATGTCAGGTAGATACAGTATATCGGGTAATGTCAAGTAGATGCATACAGTATATCGGGTAATGTCAAGTAGATGCATACAGTATATCTGGTAATGTCAAGTAGATGCATACAGTATATCGGGTAATGTCAAGTAGATGCATAAAGTATATCGGGTAATGCCAAGTAGATACAAACAGTATATCGGGTAATGCCAAGTAGATACATACAGTATATCGGGTAACGTCAGGTAATGTCAGGTAGATACATACAGTATATCGGGTAATGTCAGGTAATGTCAGGTAGATACATACAGTATATCGGGTAATGTCTAGTAGATACATACAGTATATCGGGTAATGTCAAGTAGATACATACAGTATATCGGGTAATGTCAGGTAGATACATACAGTATATCGGCTAATGTCAGGTAGATACATACAGTATATCGGGTAATGTCAAGTAGATACATACAGTATATCGGGTAATGTCAGGTAGATACATACAGTATATCGGGTAATGTCAGGTAGATACATACAGTCTATCGGGTAATGTCAAGTAGATACATACAGTCTATCGGGTAATGTCAGGTAGATACATAGTCTATCGGGTAATGTCAGGTAGATACATACAGATTATCGGGTAATGTCAGGTAGATACATACAGTATATCGGGTAATGTCAAGTAGATACATACAGCAGTATATCGGGTAATGTCAAGTAGATACATACAGTATATCGGGTAATGGCAAGTAGATACATACAGTATATCGGGTAATGTCAAGTAGATACATACAGTATATCGGGTAATGGCAAGTAGATACATACAGTATATCGGGTAATGTCAAGTAGACACATACAGTATATCTGGTAATGCCATGTAGATACATACAGTATATCTGGTAATGTCAAGTAGATACATACAGTATATCGGGTAATGTCAAGTAGATACATAGTATATCGGTTAATGTCAAGTATATACATACAGTATATCGGGTAATGTCAAGTAGATACATAGTATATCGGTTAATGTCAAGTAGATACATACAGTATATCGGGTAATGCCAAGTAGTTACATACAGTATATCGGGTAATTTTTAAGTAGGGCAAATTTCGGAGGAACACGTATGTTTTTATTTTTGTGCATCTATTAATTTTCGTGGAAATCTGATTCAGCTATAAAGATAGCAAACGACATGAGAAAAAAAACATAGCCACATCACTGTATAAGAATATTTTATGGGGTTAACTGTATTGAAATACTGAATTTTGTGACGAACCGTTTCTAACGTATTTCATCGTTTTTGACAGTGTGAGAGACACATTGAAATGAAACTGTAACGGCATGTCTTTTGAACTGATTTATGTTGGGTTATGCTGTATTTAATAGTCACAATTATTTTTATGTTAATCAGATTGCAGTTTTTTTGTCAATTTCATCACAATGTTTTACACATTGAGTAGTCTGTACACAATTAGCCATTATCCCCATTGACCGAGGCAATGATAACCTTAACATGTTTCCCGTTTGCTACTTGTCAATCTAGGTCACCGTGAACGATAAATACGGCTTTAATTAGCCATGCAAATAATCCCCGCTAGTGGTTTACATCTGTAATTTTTATTGGTCTCTTTTTCATGAATTTTATGCACGTGCAAAAAAAAACGCGAATTTGACACGTGCCACAAAAACATAATATACTGTATTAATTATGATCCTTATGTTGTTCCATTTGACACTACTACATCTACATCTGTTTTTACTGAATTACCTGTATACATATTGTCTCGTCTCTCACCACTGAGGGTTCGTATTCCACTGTGAGCTGGACTTGTGAGAAAGTTTCAATGCTTACGAATGCGGGAGGTATACAATACTGGTTCGACCCAGGACTGAGGGTAGTCTGATTCACCACGAATAACAGACCATCATAATTATATAGCCTGTGTTTAAAATGACGTAAAACACCATTCAACCGACCAACCAGCCTGATTGTCATTCTGTCACATGCATAGCCTACTGTGTCGACAAGAAATCTAGCTTACGTTGCTGGTCGTTATATAACATCGATTTGTCCAGCTGAAACCAGCTTAATGGTATAAAGTTGTGAAATAATAATTGAAATTTAAAAAGCAAGCAGGAGAACTGTATATAAAATATTCAGCTCTGAATTTATCTTATACCCTGCTGTCCAGTTGACGGTATGGACTAATCCAGCGACTGCTTCAGAAATGCTTTCACTTCATCAAGAAATCAATTGAACTGAATTGGATTTTATAGTCGCACCAACAACTAAGGTCATATGGCGACTTTCCAGCTTCCACTGGTGGAGAAAGACCCCAGGTGCTCCTTGGGCAAGTTTCGTGCATGGGTAGAACCATAGACATTCCGCAAGCCATCTGGATAGCTTTTTCAAACAAAGATACCTAGGCCCCTGAGGGTAAGTGATTTCAAGTCACTCTGACCACTCGACCACGGTTGCGCCATTCAAGAAATCAAGTTCTCTCTATGTATAACACTTACGTCTACTCGGAAATCCTCAAGCCGTTTGTATTTACTCAGCCACTGCTTGAGCTTGGGATCAACATCTACATGCTTCCGTGAATACTTCAGAAATGCCCAGAACTTCTCCAGTCCATACAGCTGACCTATAATGTTCACAATGAATATTACAGTAAATAGTAACTTGATAATTGTTTTATTATGTAAGACTTTATAATCATTGTTTCAACTTGTCATTTTAAATATTCTATACAAATATTGTGTGTGGCACGAGTGATAGTTTCAGTTATATTTTTGCCACAGGTTTATCACATTATCAGTTAGAATAAAATGTTCAAATAAGAAAGATTATTGGTTCACTCAATAATCACATTTATTTTTGTAACAAATTGAATTTTGTACTGTCGGTACTTTGATCCTAATTCGCTGCGCAGTGGATCAGTTACGCGCAGATAATTCTACTTCCGGTTCCCTTCATTTCCGGTTTACACAGAATAACAGGTTATTTTCTGGTCATTCTGTTAAAAATTTCATCAAATCTCAGGCAATTTAACGCCATCGGTGAACTGACAGCAATGTCTGGTAGAGGAAAGGCCCGGAGAGATGCTTTGGCAGTTTAGAGGAAGGCGAAGAGCGCAACATCTGGTAAAAAAAAGTAATGAACTATATCGGTTTGTCGAATGCACATTTTAAGAGTCATAGCTTCGATAGGTAGGGCAACGGATTTGGCTATGGATGGGGTTTCCATGCTTTAATTCAGAACATGGGCAGGTGGCAAAGTACTGCATATAAAAAATATATTCGTTGTTAGTTGTAACGATATGATTGTGTCAACTTGGTTATAAATGTGCAGTAATGGATATATTTTATTTACAGATGTTTATCTGGTAGGCGACTCATTGATTTATTGGGCCGAACAAAGGGCTTTGTTCAGGCAGAAGTGACTTTTGACTTTGGAAAAAATAAGTGTTAAATTGATTTGGCGGGGATCACGCGGTCTAACTTGGGAAGACAAACCGAATAAGCTCACTTTGCGCCAGGAGCTTCAGTGGATTAGTCTGCAGAGAAGGTCTCCTGCACTGATTGTGTTACATTGCGGAGGCAATGATGTAGTGCGTGTACCAGCACAAAAAATGCTGCGCATGGTAAAGCGAGATATTTTTTTTTTATTTAGAACCTTTCCAAAGACTAAAGTCTGACATTCTGCCACGGTTAAACTGGCAATTTTCATGGCCGGACTCATCGTCTAAAGCGCTGGACGACAAAAGAGTTCGTTTTAATAGGATGGGTCATCAAGCAGCACTGTTGTCATCTAAGGGCAGGGTCATTAAGCGTGAAGTCACACTGGATGAACCTGGGTTTTTTCGCCGTGGTGGCTGCCATCTGTCGGATGTGGGTTGTGACATATTCTTAAACTCTTTGCAAGGTGCTATTGAATCCTTCTTAACATCCGACAGCTTAAAGTTCCATTAAGAGGTCCGCCTAGAATTGGGGGTCAACATCCTGTTTTTCATAGGCATTCCAACAGTCTGTTTTCGTGGCGGAATTCTGGCGGTCGACAGTCCCATTATGTTAGTGTCGCAGCGAATATCTATGGTGGCAATACGGTAGATTTTACTTGCAGTAAGATCTGGTTTACTAATGTCACTTTGTAGATATTTGGCGGCAAATAAAATTTCGATCTATTTGGCTAGTTCCCAAGTTACTTGGCAACTTGTGTTTCCTATAGAGCAAATTTTATATTATGCAAATTCTATTATATGAACTCTTTCAAAAAAGCAGTGTATTGTATTGCCACAGTTTTTAGGTGGCCAGCGAGAGCCAATGAGGTTTATAAAGGCCAGCGAGCCAGATATATAAAGGCCAGCGAGCCATTTGGTTATATAAAGGCCTGCGAGCCACTTAAATATGAAGGCCAGCGAGCCATTTGGTTATATAAAGGCCAGTCGAGCCAGTTTGTTATATAAAGGCCAGCAAGCCAGTTTGTTATATAAAGGCCAGCGAGCCAGTTTGTTATATAAAGGCCAGCGAGCCACTTAGTTGCATAAAGGCCAGCGAGCCAATTAGTTATTTAAAGGCCAGCGAGCCACTTAGTTATTTAAAGGCCAGCGAGCCATTTAGTTTTAAAGGCCAGCGAGCCAATTTCATTATAGGCAATACAATGAGCTGCCGGGATAACCGCTTGGATTCCGCCTCGCTTCAATACATGTAGGGCTGTGACCATATCTGCCAAACAAAATGTTGATTTTATAATTTGTTGACTAATTGGGTAAAGTTATGAAAAGATAATGTTGTTTGTTCAGTATTTTAATTCTTGAATATTTGAGAATATTCCTGAATGCGAAGGTGCGTTGTTTCGTTACAATTTGATATCATAAAATAAATAGTATTTACTAAAAAAAAAAATCTATATTTAAGGAAAAACTTACCAAATTCGTAGTCTCGTATAACTTCCTCCTGGAAATCTTTAAATAAATCTACCCTAAATCTCTTCTCGAGACCGTAACTGAAGAATCGAAACAGGCACTCCACACCGTATCTGCTGAAAAATATATAGTGGACGATATAATATGTTCAAATTGAGTTGAGTTGGGTTTTATGGCATACACACAGAAAGGTCATATGGCGCCAACAGGAATAAACATTCCATGTGCGCTCTTCATGTTCATCAAGAAACAAATATGAAAAATAAACAACCTACCAAAAAAAGAATAGATTACCTCTTAACCAGCCAAGCACGACTATAATAGCCTTTTCGTCCGTTGTAAACCCAGATCAGCCTGTGAGTAAGTTGATCAGGGTTTACCACTGATCAGTCATTTCCCTCAAAACACCCCTTTGTCACATAAATGGAATAGTCTTGATTAAAAAGAAAGAACACTCCATTAGATATATCTAGCGGGTTAAGGGTTAATGCATTCTGAATTAACAGTACTCACAAATTGCTGAGGAAGAGTGATTTAAAATACTTGTTTAGAAAATGAGAATTGAAACAAATGACTACCTTCTGGCCAATTTTTTTTTCAGCCATTCTAAGAAATGAAAAAAGAAGGTTTTGGCCTATTCAAGTAAGAATGGACTGAGTCTGATTTCCTCCTACCTATGTCCGTCTACGGAATCCTCCACTGCTAAAGTCTTAAACTCCGTGTACATTTTCTTGTTGAAATGCTGACGTAGAAAGAAAGACCAGAATCTAAACAACGTGTTCATCTCCTGAGAAAGCCCCACGCCCAACTTCTTGCGATCTGAAACACAGAATATCAGCATTTATGCAAAAGGGTAAATCTAAATCCAGTCACTGGTTTAGGATATGGCAAAGACACGAAGATACCAAACTTTTGAAGCTTAAAGGGACAATTGGCAATCTTGAAGTTTTATCAAGAATTAAATTAAGCATCTCGATTTATTAATCCTGTGTCATTTTAACTTTAAATCTGTTTGCAAATAATTAAATAAAAGTTTCAGTTTTCAATTATTTCTTCACTATTCTACAGTATGTTTAAATACATTACTGGTGCAACATAATCAACAGTTAGTAATATGCAATAACAATTTGCATTGAAATATTCTAATAATTAATATTAATGATTAAACAAACGCAAGTTATATAGAAAAACTAATGGACGCCACATCAAGATAGCCATGTGTCCCTTTAAAAGTGCCATTGGCCACTGGAACCTGGGAGTTGGAACGACAAGTTGTGACGTAGTAAGCATTTATGCAAAAGAAAAACCGAAACTGGTTATAAAGAGACATAGTAAAGACACAAAGATACCCGACGTTTAAGTCAAAGTGTGACCTTGACCTTGGTGATTGCAGCCTGTGAACTGAAGACAACATGTAGCTATTATGTGTTAAGTATTTACACAAAGGGTACTGCAAATCAGCCCACTGGTTTAGGAGACTCGGTGAAGACATGAAACGCGACAAATGGCCAGTTCAATCACTATATGACACCGAGTCTTCAACATTGGGGGCATAAAAAGAAAGACAAGAAAATCGGTAGAACCGAAGGATGCTCCCCGAAATGTATCCTCAACCTATCATATGGCCTTGTATCCCCCAGCAGTTTTCAATTTGCAGTTCCATTAGTAGACAAGAAAAACTTGATGCAAAGCATCAATTCGGCGCCAAAATTTTGAAGAATTAAAACATACGTTATTAAATAACAGTACACGTGTTTATCAGTTATTTTAACTATCTTATCATCAGTACTAAACCTTGGTATATTTAGTGGTCATGGACATAATATTAACAAACGTTGCTATGTTGACTTGGTTAAATGTATTTTGAATTAACTAGGTCATTCAGACAATTTTCCAAACGGTTTCGTTGCAGGACTTTCCTTAAAATGTGTTAAATGAATTGACTGCATTAGGTTTAAATAAATAGTTTATGGAAAGATAAGGTGATGAATGCCGAGTGATTACAAAGTCGTTGTTGAAACATTTGGAGAGAAAGCTAA
This sequence comes from Cyrtodaria siliqua, assembly GCA_037043455.1. Taxonomy (NCBI): domain Eukaryota; kingdom Metazoa; phylum Mollusca; class Bivalvia; order Adapedonta; family Hiatellidae; genus Cyrtodaria; species Cyrtodaria siliqua. The sequence continues at coordinate 226,357 of JAWPHD010002563.1, forward strand.
GTAAGCCAAGAATTAATGGACAATGCACTTCACATATCTGTTTGAATTTTTAACGTCGTTTTTATGCCATGAAGGGCCAACAGACGATCAGTTTTAGACTAATTGTTTTTGTTTTGATATTAAACCTAGTACTGTATCACATGAACCATCTATACAGGTAACTGATAATGTACTCATTTGAATTAGTGGCTGGAGACGAGGGACAATAAGACACAATGTTGCATGTCAATCATTATAAAGGGTGTACGCTATAGAAATAGTGTCATGTTTAAAGACAACATGGTACTGTCTGAGGATCCAACTGACCTCTGGATTCAAAGCCCAGTGCGCTACTAACAGTGGTAATGCCGACTTTTTCAGTTGTAATTTGAAATGAATCTGCTATTTAATAGCACTTGTGAATATGATCATGATATTTTTATTTATACCCGTAAAAAAAACTCAAAAAAAACACACAAAAATATACAGTTTTATAAAAAAAATTGGGACAGGAAGAAAACAATTTAATAAAATGGGTATTCAAGCACATGGACAGGTAAAAATTTAACTGAGATTATTGAAATTTTAAAAAAAAGTTGGTAAATGTTTATATTTATGTTTGTCGGTCTGTCCTAAGGGTCTGGTGCTGATTCTAAGATATCCAGGCACCAAGTGCCTATTGGACTGCTACAGTTAGGATGATGTTTGACATTTCCATGAAAATGGGAGTAATGCAGAAATGACTGCGCTCGACATCTCCATAAACATGAGAGAAATGCAGAAATGACTGCGGTCGACATCTCTATGAAAAGGAGATAATGCAGGAATAACAGCACTCGAAATCTCTGTAAAAGTGAGAGTAATGCGCAATGACAGCGCTTGACATCTCCATAAAAATGGGAGTGATGCAGAAATGACAGCGCTCGACATCTCCATGATAATGGGAGTAATGCAGAAATGACAGCACTCGACATCTCCGTGAAAATGAGAGTAATGCAGAGATGACAGCTCTCGACATCTCCATGAAAATGACACCGCTCGACATCTCCATGATAATGGTAGTAATGCAGAAATGACCGCTCGACATCTCCATGATAATGGGAATAATGCAGAAAGGACAGTGCTCGACATCTCCATAAAAATGAGAGTAATGTAGAAATGACAGAGCTCAACATCTCTATGAAATGACTGTATTGCAGGAATAACAACGGTCGACATCTCTGTAAAAGTGAGAGTAATGCGCAATGACAGCGCTCGACATCTCCATAAAAATGGGAGTCATGCAGAAATGACAGTGCTCGACGTCTCCATGAAAATGAGAGTAATGCAGAAATGGCAGCGCTCGACATCTCCATGAAAATGAGAGTAATGCAGAAATGACAGCGGTCGACATCTCCATAAAATGGGAGTAATGCAGAAATGACAGTGGCCGACATCTCCACGACAATCAGTGTAATGCAGAAATGACAGCGGTCGACATCTCCATAAAATGGGAGTAATACAGAAATGACAGCGGTCGACATCTCAATGAAAATGAGTGTAATGCAGAATTGACAGCGGTCGACATCTCCATGAAAATAGGAGTAATGCAGAAATGACAGCAGTCGACATCGCCATGATAATGGGAGTAATGCAGAAATGACAGCGGTCGACATCTCCATAAAATGAGAGTAATGCATGAATGACAGCGGTCAACATCTCCATGAAAATGGGAGTAATGCAGAAATGACAGCGGCCGACATCTCCATGAAAATGGGAGTAAAGTAGAAATGACAGCGGTCGACATCGCCATGAGCACATGTAAAACACTGGGCGTGAGACATACACTTGTGAGGAATTTCCTAACTAGGCATGGGACCCTTACGAGACATTTTGAAATGTCAACTTTGGTCGGACACCCGCAACCCCCCATAACAAACCGTAAGGATATACTTTAAATCGAGAGAATTTATTTAGTGTAGATTTATTTAAACCGTTTCCATTTATTTAAATTTGGTGCAGTCCATGTTAAATAGTGAAAAAAAACCATGTTTTTGATCTAAATATGTTTTTTTAAAACAGCGCACTATTGTTCCATTTCATAATTTCAGTCTTTATTTATTTTGAAGAACTTTGCCGCGATGTGTTGGCGAACATTGCCGCAACTGTGCAGCGAACATCACCACAAGCATCGCCAGAACAGTGCAGAGAAACATTTTATGCAAATGAAGTTTGCTGCAAAGTTGCAGCGAACATCGCCAGAAGATTACAGCTAAAAGCATTATGCAAATGAAGTTTGCTGCAAAGTTGCCGCACACTTTTACCATGCAAATGAGGTCTGCGGCAAAGTTGCGGTGAACATCGCCGGAACATCACCAGAACCTCATTTGCATATTTGTTCGCTGCAACTTTGCCGCAACTTTGCCGCAGACCTCATTTGCATGATAAAAGTGTACCGCAAAATCGCCGCAAACTTGTTCGCCGCAGCTTTGCAGCAATGTTTGCCGCAGAGTTGCAGCAAATAGTCGCCAGAAGCCTATATTTTTGGTAAGGGTAAGGTTATACATAAGTTAATTTTATAACTTAGTAAATGACATGATCCACCCAATTTGAACAAACTTGAAAGGTCAATGCTAAGATGCTTAACATAATGTTTCATGAAAATTTCAGTGTTGGTTACTGAGAAGAAGACAGATGGATGACAGCCTATGGTAAAGCTGATCTTGCACAAGCCAGTTCAGCTTAGAAAACAATATAAAATACAGTGTCCAATCTTGGATCTAAAAAGCAGGGGGGATTTTCCCCCCTTCCTCTAAAAATGTGGGGGGATTTTCAAAAGTAAAGGGGGATGGGTTCAAACAAATCTATTACACCCTTTTCATAACACCATTTCGACTGGAAGTCGCATAATTTTGAATATTTTTGATTCCGAGTCTGCGCTCATAAATCTACTTTCGTTTTCAATACATTTGTCTGCATTTGACAGTCAAAATGAAGCATTACAAAATTAGCGATTTCCCGTAAACGAAATTTAAATGCCAAAACTTTCCGATATATCATCGTATTTTCTCATTTCTTAGCAACATTTAATGTAATTTGGCAATAATAATTAATCAAAACGATTTAAAAACGAGAACAATGTGAAAACATTTGAAACGCAGATATTACGATCGGTAATTTCGTTAATTTTTCTAAAATTCGTATTACGCATTTGCCTCGTTTTCAGTCAAAATACAGGGAGACATCGTTTTAATGAAATGATTTTGTATAATTTTTGAATTATTGGTGCATCATTTCTTACAGAAATTCAAGAAATCGCTCAGCAGTTTTATCTCTTGTGTTTTATATCTTATTCTGGTGCGTTTTATAGCATGCTTTAAATGCCATTTAAACATTTTTAATTACAATCCAAACATACTCAACTATCAGTCCTTTTGATTCCCCATGCACCCATGCCTAAGGTCAAAGTACTACCACAGTATGTCCGGCGCCCTTGAGGGCGCCGAACAATTATGCTCCAGATAAAAATCTAAGTATAAAATTACAAAGGGCAATAACTCTAATTTGAATGAGACAGAGTTACGGTTCTTGCACCCTGTACTTTCCCTTATTACCCTCTATTAGTGCATGAAGTTTCATTGCAGTCCTATCAGTAGTTTTGAAGACATGCTCCAGACAAGAAAGTGACGGACACACGGACGGACGAAGCATTACCTATACCTACCTACCTACCTAAGTAAAGATGCTTGTGAAGTTTCATGAACACGGGTCCAATACTTTTCAAGTTATGGGGAATGTTAGGTTTCAGATTAGAGTGTAACAAACGACAAAGTGATCCCTAAGTGTCTGCCATACTACGCAGGCGACACAAAAATATTTTCTATGAACAACGAAAATGTTTAAAAAGTAATAAAACAGCAGACACATATTCCCGAGTATATTTATCCTACCTCATCCAAGACATTGATCCATATTAGAAATATAGCGTAACTCAAGGTCAGATCAAGTGGCCCCTGGAGTAAAATCGGCTGTACGCATCTGTGACAAGGTTTTGTGTGTTTTGTTAAATATTAGAAACATTAATGATCCCAATAATAAATGCTGTTGCCATTTTCCAAATAACAAGTTACCTTTGAGGCATTTAGCATGGTATTTGTGGTACACGTGCCAAACAAAGCCGTTGTCACTTAGAAGCTCGTGCGAGGGGTGCTGGAAGTTGGGGAATGCATGAGGGGTACTTCCATAGCTGCCATACGCCGAACCAAAACTGGCCGACATTGACATGTCTGGCTCGCTGAAACACAAAAATAGTAGAATAATTTATGATAATTTAGATACTAGTCCCCCCTATACTGCCCCATGTTCCGTTACTAGTCCACCGTTACTAGTCCATCCTATTTTGTATGTACTATGTTCCATTAATAGTCCACTCAATACTGTACCGTGTTCTTGAGGGTAGTATGGACTTCTAGAATACAGACTCTGATACGACTCATATAAGCACAACTCATTTGCATTATTAGTGTCCAGAAACTTCCTTCATTTCTATCTGCAAATGTTTCAATATATGGAAGTTGCCTCATTTCCAATACAATTTAGAAGCAGAATATGTTTATTAAAACACAAAATGGAACGGATGGACAACATTTTCGAAAGTCTATCAACTTAAATTACGCAATTTAATCAACAGAATAGAATAGATTGTGCAATATATGCCAAATACCATATCACGAAAACTCTCGGGGACTACTGTATACTTACATTGACTCTGTTCTTTAAGGACACATTTCCAAACGATACTTGGTCATTGAAAAGCATGGGAAGCTTTAATATTTACACCCAGCATGCTTCATGGCTGATCAACTCAGGTATATAAATTGAGGCCCTCTCCTAGTTTATTTGTATAGCATTGCATTGAGGGTAAGAATAAGTTAACAACACTTTGTAATTTACTTTAATGAAGAAAATATGTTCATAATTTAGCTTTTGAATACAAAACTTGTCTGGTATTTCTTAATTGTTTTCAGACAAAAAATCAGAGCACAACACAATAAATATACAACATTGTTTAATGTGTTATTACGAGTACTGGACACAAATGCTTTATTGGGTGGGCCTCATAATCTGACAAAAAATTTAATATCACTTTTGCCCATGAAATTGTATGGCTAACAGTGATTTACAGTTACCTTTAGAAATTCTCTCCCCTCCAAATACAATAGGCTCAAAATATGTTCTGTAACATGACTGAGACAAAGGCCTATACAGCCCCTTTACATCCTCATTTAACGAACACTGCAGCGGCTTATAAGAGACAATAACTGTACCAATAAAAGAACTTCCGCCAGATTGCTATGTATCACAATGCAGCGATGAGATTGCGGCAAAGTGCAAAATGTAAGATAGAGAGTTGTATAGAAGCAGATCTTCTCCATACCTGTAGGAAGAGGAGTTTTGTCGTGAACGTGGAGGTCGGTGCTCCTTAAAGTCCATCACCCAGCCCACGTGACCCTCCACTGGCGGGTTGATGCTGTGTTTTGTCTTCCTCTTACGTGGAGTCTACAAATGAAGCAGAAATAACATGATTATTATATTCGGCTGTTATTGAGACGATATATATTTCCTGTCTGAAAATTATGTAAAATATCTAAATTTGTGATTCAAGATGCATGTCCAAAGATGCAATTTTCTTGCATGCCGGACAAGGATATTCGTCATTTTAACGGGGCTAGATATTTCCATCTCACCCTAGGGTTGAGATAAAATTCACGCGCGCCAACATCCGGTATGCCGGAAAACATGCAAAATGTTAGTAACTGGCGGCATCAATGCACAACTTGTCTCTGATATGCAAGAAAAAGAATCTGTCATGGGTATTCGGTTCAGATAGGGAATTCCAACCCTCTGTATAAGTGATTTAATAGGAACTTCGGCAGATCCTCGGTTCCGATAAAAACACGTATACCTCGGGTTAGAATTCCCTATCTTCACCGGATACCCATGAAAGATTCTTATTGTGATTAATGTTTAAAAGTTGTTGTCATAGTGAACAAGAGAAACACGCAAAGTTAAACTAATATCATGACCAAAAGAATATAGGGACGCAAGACACTGAATACAACAATCCCTGTGTGCCAAGCTTGCTATGGAATATAGCAATCCCTGTGTGCCAAGCATGCTATGGAATACAGCAATCCCTGTGTGCCAAGATTGCTATGGAATACAGCAATCCTTGAGTGCCAAGAATGCTACATAATATAGCAATCGCTTGCTACGGAATATAGCAATCCTTGTTTGCCAAGCTTGCTACGGAATACAGCAATCCTTGTGTGCCAAGAATGCTACAGAATATAGCAATCCTTGTGTGCCAAGCTTGCTACAGAATATAGCAATCTTTGTGTGCCAAGCATGCTACAGAATATAGCAATCCTCGTGTGCCAAGCTTGCTACAGAATATAGCAATCTTTGTGTGCCAAGCATGCTACAGAATATAGCAATCCTTGTGTGCCAAGCTTAATATGGAATATAGCAATCCTCATGTGCCAAGCTTGCTAACGAATATAGCAATCCCTGTGTGCCAAGCATGCTATGGAATATAGCAATCCCTGTGTGCCAAGCATGGTATGGAATATAGCAATCCCTGTGTGTCAAGCTTGCTACAGAATATAGCAATCCCTCTGTGCCAAGCAGGCTATGGAATATAGCAATCCCTGTGTGCTAAGCATGTTATGGAATATAAGCAATCCCTGTGTGCCAAGCTTGTAATGGAATATAGCAATCCTCGTGTGCCAAGCTTGCTACGGAATATAGCACTCCTCGTGTGCCAAGCATGCTACGGAATATAGCAATCCTTGTGTGCCAAGCTTGCTACGGAATACAGCAATCCCTGTGTGCCAAGCTTGCTATGGAATACAGCAATCCCTGTGTGCCAAGCTTGCTACGGAATATAGCAATCCTTGTGTGCCAAGCATGCTACGGAATATAGCAATACTTGTGTGCCAAGCATGCAACGGAATATAGCAATCCTCGTGTGCCAAGCTTGCTATGGAATATAGCAATCCTCTTGTGCCAAGCATGCTATGGAATATAGCAATCCTCTTGTGCCAAGCATGCTATGGAATATAGCAATCCTTGCGTGCCAAGCATGCTACGGAATATAGCAATCCTTGTGTGCCAAGCATGCTATGGAATATAGAAATCCTTGTGAGCCAAGCTTGCTATGGAATATAGCAATCCTCGTGTGCCAAGCTTACGGTGCCAAGCTTGCTATGGAATATAGCAATCCTCGTGTGGCAAGCATGCTATGGAATATAGCAATCCCTGTGTGCCAAGCTTGTAATGGAATATAGCAATCCTCATGTGCCAAGCTGGCTACGGAATATAGCAATCCTCGTGTGCCAAGCATGCTACGGAATATAGCAATCCTTGTGTGCCAAGCATGCTATGGAATATAGCAATCCCTGTGTGCCAAGCTTGTAATGGAATATAGCAATCCTCGTGTGGCAAGCATGCTATGGAATATAGCAATCCCTGTGTGCCAAGCTTGTAATGGAATATAGCAATCCTCGTGTGCCAAGCTTGCTACGGAATATAGCAATCCTCGTGTGCCAAGCATGCTACGGAATATAGCAATCCTTGTGTGCCAAGCTTGCTACGGAATGCAACAATCCCTGTGTGCCAAGCTTGCTATGGAATACAGCAATCCCTGTGTGCCAAGCTTGCAACGGAATATAGCAATCCTTGTGTGCCAAGCATGCTACGGAATATAGCAATACTTGTGTGCCAAGCATGCTATGGAATATAGCAATCCTCGTGTGCCAAGCTTGCTATGGAATATAGCAATCCTCTTGTGCCAAGCATGCTACGGAATATAGCAATCCCTGTGTGTCAAGCTTGCTATGGAATACAGCAATCCCTGTGTGCCAAGCTTGCTACGGAATATAGCAATCCTCGTGTGCCAAGCTTGCTATGGAATATAGCAATCCTCTTGTGCCAAGCATGCTATGGAATATAGCAATCCTCTTGTGCCAAGCATGCTATGGAATATAGCAATCCTTGCGTGCCAAACATGCTACGGAATATAGCAATCCTTGTGTGCCAAGCATGCTATGGAATATAGAAATCCTTGTGAGCCAAGCTTGCTATGGAATATAGCAATCCTCGTGTGCCAAGCTTACGGTGCCAAGCTTGCTATGGAATAAAGCAATCCTCGTGTGGCAAGCATGCTATGGAATATAGCAATCCCTGTGTGCCAAGCTTGTAATGGAATATAGCAATCCTCGTGTGCCAAGCTGGCTACGGAATATAGCAATCCTCGTGTGCCAAGCTTGCTACGGAATATAGCAATCCTTGTGTGCCAAGCATGCTATGGAATATAGCAATCCCTGTGTGCCAAGTTTGTAATGGAATATAGCAATCCTCGTGTGGCAAGCATGCTATGGATTATAGCAATCCCTGTGTGCCAAGCTTGTAATGGAATATAGCAATCCTCGTGTGCCAAGCTTGCTACGGAATATAGCAATCCTCGTGTGCCAAGCATGCTACGGAATATAGCAATCCTTGTGTGCCAAGCTTGCTACGGAATACAACAATCCCTGTGTGCCAAGCTTGCTATGGAATACAGCAATCCCTGTGTGCCAAGCTTGCAACGGAATATAGCAATCCTTGTGTGCCAAGCATGCTACGGAATATAGCAATACTTGTGTGCCAAGCATGCTATGGAATATAGCAATCCTCGTGTGCCAAGCTTGCTATGGAATATAGCAATCCTCTTGTGCCAAGCATGCTACGGAATATAGCAATCCCTGTGTGCCAAGCTTGCTATGGAATACAGCAATCCCTGTGTGCCAAGCTTGCTACGGAATATAGCAATCCTTGTGTGCCAAGCATGCTACGGAATATAGCAATACTTGTGTGCCAAGCAGCAACGGAATATAGCAATCCTCGTGTGCCAAGCTTGCTATGGAATATAGCAATCCTCTTGTGCCAAGCATGCTACGGAATATAGCAATCCTTGTGTGCCAAGCATGCTACGGAATATAGCAATCCTTGTGTGCCAAGCATGCTACGGAATATAGCAATCCTTGTGTGCCAAGCATGCTATGGAATATAGCAATCCTTGTGTGCCAAGCACACTACGGAATATAGCAATCCTTGAGTGCCAAGCACGCCACGGAATATAGCAATCCTTGTGTGCCAAGCTTGCTACAGAATATAGCAATCCTTTTGTGCCAAGCTTGCTATGGAAAATAGCAATCCTTGTGTGCCAAGCATGCTACGGCATATAGCAATCCTCGTGTGCCAAGCTTGCTATGGAATATAGCAATCCCTGTGTGCCAAGCATGATATGGAATATAGCAATCCTTGTGTGCCAAGCATGCTATGGAATATAGCAATCCCTGTGTGCCAAGCTTGCTATGGAATATAGCAATCCCCCGTGTGCCAAGCTTGCTATGGAATATAGCAATCCCTGTGTGCCAAGCATGCTATGGAATATAGCAATCCCTGTGTGCCAAGCATGTTATTGAATATAGTAATACTTGTGTGCCAAGCATGCTACGGAATATAGCAATCCCTGTGTGCCAAGCATGCTATGGAATATAGCAATCCTTATGTGCCAAGCATGCTATGAAAGCGTCTTACTGGTTACAAAACATAAGTTTAGGATAATGATGTACTGGAAACAGTCGGCGATATTCACATTTATTTGATGAAAGCAGGGCTTTTCCCACGTATTTTGGGAAGGGGCTTTTCTAACCAAATTTGGGAAAAAATTATGGGCATTTGGGAAAGTTTCAGAAGAAACGAAGAAACTTTGACGAATTATTCGGTCACGTAGAAAACCTAGAAAAAAACCTGGAAAAGACGAGCTTATGGTATATACAATATATTCAAAACACACCTGTATGCTGATAATTAGCAAGCCAAGTTTCATATGAATGTCTTGATCCATATTTTAGTAAAGGCCTAGAAATGAATATTAAAATGCAGTATGAATTATATTACTATATATATTACAGTGTTCTCCATATCAAAGGCCATCATAAGCCCACCAGGTTTATATGTGTAGCAAATTTCATGAAGATACACTTTTGACAAAATGTTCCATGTCAGTGCTAAAAATATTGCTTTAAAATAGCATAATCAAAAGGCACCACATGAGCACTTGATTGTAATGTGTAGCAAGTTTCATGTAGATAACTTGAGAGGTTTGGAGTTCTGCTCCTGAAATGAAAAGTGCATAAACTTTGTTCTGTGGGGGATATTTATAACCGTAACTAACCTGAGGGTCAACAGGTCTCGTTGAATCTTTAGTAACGGGATAAAATCTGACTTTCTCTGAATCTTTTCTTTCCCTTGGTGTCCTAGGTGTCCTTGTCAACTGGTCACGTCGGCCAGGGGTGTTGGGCACGTACGTGGGCAGCGATTTGGCAACTTCGTCAACCTGTGTCGTTCTGGGACTTGGCATCTTCACCGTTTCTGAAAACGTTACAGAAAGTTCCCCTCAACTATAAGCTACTGTATCAATTCTACCATATCAATCATTAGGCTGTATATCGCATAAAACCCATATATATCACCATACAGGAGATTGTTTTGCGATACGTATCATAATATATTGTTTCTATATATTTGTTATGTCTTTGGTTAATTTAACAGAATATGTCTTGTTATATACTTTAACCAGTTTACACTGTTATAATTTGAATTATATTTTAATGATAAAAGATGTCACACTTGCGTTCTTTTAAACAACCTTTTTAAACTTTTTAATCCAAAATGATCCTAAACACCCAACATGCTTGTTTTTCAAAATTTCCCAATCACTTAAATCAGCCATGCCTGTCAACAGTGCTTGGTACCCAAGGCTACATATGTGCCTATTACGGTAAGCGAAAAACACCAGTTCAGTCTCGAGATTCTCGGAAGCATTTCTATTTTTAACCGTGGTGGTAAACTACTCAACGTGTATATTTGTTCACTACTCAACGTGTATATTTAATATATAAGCAAAAAACAGAGATTCTTGGAAGCATGCCTATTTTTAACTATGATGGTACCCTACCTAACGTGTGTATTTACTAGTTGTACAAACACAAGAACCATACAAATTTAAAAATAGATCTTAAGTCAAGGATTTACTTGAGATTTTACGATTTAGTTTCAAACCAAAACGTGTACAGAGAACCAGTACAAATTGGTATTGTAAAAAAAAAAATAATCACGGTACACCACATTATTTTCAGTCCATATTAAAATTTACCAGCAATACCTCGCAGCACTATCAATTATTTGTTTTGTTTGTATGGTGTTTTACGTCATTTTCAACACGTAAGGTTATATATGACGGTCGATTTTTTGTGGTGGAGGCAGACCACCCACCTTTCCTGGGTAGAACCAGTACTGTACACCTCCCGCCATCCACAAGAATCGTCACTTCCTCACAAGTCGAGCTCCCAGTCTGATTCGAACCTGCAGCGGTGAGAGTCGAAGGTTTACACTGCAATGTCAACCATTCGGCCACGGAGACGCTACACTATAAATGACCATTAACATGAACAGTAGGGTGAAAATAAAGTGAACAAGTCTTGAAAGATAAGACTATTGTTTTGTCAGAAAGGTATTGTCTAATATTTATATACATGAAATTCATATCTCTCCGGATGTTTGACTCACCTGTGACTTGTACTGGGGGTGGGGGAGGAGGAACCTCTTGGTTTTCAACTACATCATGAGGTGTGATCATTTCAAAGGTTTCCTTACTGATCACATTTACTGTCTTAAACGCCTCCAAGTCCTGCACAAATATTAACATGTCATAAATAAAACATTTATATATAATGGCGGTCAATGAAAATGCACCAGTAGATTATATGGGCGTTAAATTGTGTTGCTTAGGTAATTTATAATAATAAGTGCATATTTTGAAATTGAAGAATATTAATTAACAAATGCTAACACTGATTGTCTCAGAATTCCTTAACATGTTGTATAGTGTTCAATTTAGGTCACACGGGTAGAAAACAAATGTCACACATTTTAATACTGGGTATGGCCAACCGTTTTCAGGGCACTAGTCAGCTTTTAGGGGACTGTGGCCAGGGCCCTCAGGAAAGGGAATTTTGTGTTGTTTTCATATCAAAGGGGAATTCCTAAGAAATACAAATTAGTGTGTCAACTTTTTGTTGTTTTTTTACCAAGAATCTACCATTCCAAATTGCATATGCTATTTTCCTGTATTGGAGTTTTTCGAACTCGTCCGAGCTTTCATTGATATCAACAATCTTGTAAAGTTTGAAAAAGTTCAGATGAAAAATGAAGGTCCTATCGTATTAACGAGGCCAAATTATAGCATATTTCAGAAAATCAAAGGCCATAACTCCGGTGTAAATGGTCCGATCTGGCTGGTTTTCGAACTCGTCCAAGCTTTTATTGAAATCAACTATCTTGTAAAGTTTGCAAAAGATCGGATGAAAAATGAAGGTCCTATCATGTTAACAAGGCCTAATTATAGCATATTTCAGAAGATCAAGGGCAATAACTCCGGTGTAAATGGTCCGATCTGGCTGGTTTTCGAACTCATCTGAGCTTTTATTGATATCAAAATGATGTCAACAATCTGGTAAAGTTTGAAAAAGATTGGATGAAAACTGAAGACCCTAACGTGTTAACGAGGCAAAATATAGCGATTGGATAGATCTGTTTTTCTCTCTCCGTTCAGAATGTCTGTAATTGGTAACTGCGCCTTTAAAGCTTCATCAAAACCCAGTGCAGGCAGATTGCAAAAAATGGTATCAAGCTTGTTTCACAATGTCGTTATATATACATATATAGCTTCTGGCTGTTCCACACTGTATGACCATTTACCATAAATACGAATACATTTCATAGCCGTTTACTTTATTTGCATTAGTTTGTAAAAATCAGAAACAAATTTCCCTAAATGTGATTTGGTAACAGAAATTTACAAATACACATATGGTACCGTTAAACAGGCCGTGCATATCTGGTAAACACTTTAAGCCTGTAAATTAAGGTTGTCATTTTTATAAGTTGCAAAACTTGTTTTGAAAAATTAATTGTTAAGGTTGTCCAATATTAGAAAATGCTAGCCACGCCAGCGAGAATCTAGTATACATGGCTACGTTAGCCACTGTAAGCAAGCTCTACACCAAGAAACAAGTCGTAAGGAAGCAGCAAACCTTGGTAACAACTTTTCCAGCTGGAGGGGCAGGAGCCGCCCCGATACCCGCCAGCAAGTCGTCGGTGTCGTCCCACAGATCCTGCTCGTAGTAATACAAGCCGTCGTTTATCATCTTCGTCATGTCTGCCGTGATCTTGGATCGTGGCGTGCGCCCACCTGTGCGGTCTCCACCAGGATGTTTGCGAAATGCGGGCGGAGTTTGCGTGACGATCAGGATCTTATTGATCTCGCTGTCGGGAATCTCGTACTCGTCTTCATCATCATCAGACCTGCAAAGTAATGGAGGACTTAGAAGCCATTACCATGGGAGTGTTTGTTATTAATCTCTCATGAAATATTTACCTCTGTAAATTATGTTGAAACATCGAGTGTAAGCAATGAATCAAGCTCTGTATAAAATATAAACTAATATCAGGCACATTAATGGAATCTAATGCTCTTCTCAAAATAAAATACCACACTGTCTAAAACAATGTGTACTGTCAACGTCAACATTTCCTTTTGTCTAACTCTCATATATCATTTTCTGAAATTCCTGAATGTTGCTAAATACAAAATTCGCTTTTCTTGGACAAATTATAAGAATGAATAAAACAGTGTTTTGCATCCCGTTAACACGCGATATTAGGTTATATAGGGACCGCAACCTCAGAGAGAGGACATAAAGGATGAAGTTTCCCCATCAGAAATCCCGATGCCAGGAAGAGAACCCACGCTGGGAAGAGGTCTTTAGCCCTAAAGGCAGGGTCATATCGACGGAGCTACCAAGGATGCTGGTATAATTTATAAGTTAACAGCTACTGACCAGTCCGTGAAGTTGTTTTTACGTCCGATCCCCTCGATCTGGTCCATCTCCTCATCAAACATAAAGTCCAATTCCTCTTGTGTCTCCCCCGTGTCATCACTCTGAAACAGTGTATTAGGCAGAAATTGAAGACATTGATGTGCAAATATGCAAACCTCCAGGGGAATCTTTTATACAGATAATGGTGATAAGGTACAGTTTAGATAATGTCTTCTATGAACATAACTATTCAGAAAGTAAGAGGTTAAATTGTAAATTTTGCCAATCTGTTTCAAAAGATGGCTGCACGGTTAAATGGCTAATAGTCTGCTGAAGTTAACAACGATAATCCCTTTCATATTTGTCATTAGGGAGATTGCACTCATCTGCAAACAGGCCCGCATAACTTCCTTATACTTGTCAGAGAGGTTAAGACAAAGGTCGATCTAGCCGCAACCATTTCACTATAAAGACAAAAAAGATTTGCCCAGTATAAGCGCAACTCAAAAATTAAAATATGGAAAATTAAATGCTCAAGTTTATCTCCACTGCTCAATATGAAAGAATGAACAAATGAACGAGCGAACAAGACAATGCAATTGTACAACCCATTAAGAGCCATATCAAATTGGGTTAGAATGATGAATAATGACGATGGGCAACAAATGACAATACTGCATATGATTACTGAAGAAAAAAATCATATTCTCTTCATATTCAAAACCATGGTATCCAGTTTCCAGTTGCCACCATCATCTATCACCAGTTGGGAACAACAGTTGGCTAGTTGTCCCCTGTCAACTGGAGCCTTATCTCAAACAGAAAATACTTTATTCCCACATTCATAAAACAACAAATTAAATCAAGAACAGACTACCTTCTTTTCCTTCTTCTTTTTTTCCTTTTTCTCTTTATTCCTCTTCTTCACTTCCATCCAGTCTCCCTGTAACTCTGGGGCACTGGATGATAACACCGGGGGGTAGAAGTCCTCCAGGGACATCTTGTCTCCCTCCTCCTCTGACTGATCTTCATCGCCCACTGGTTCTGTTAGATAATAAGCACAAATTCTCATCAAACATATTCGTTTAACTGTCCATTTTTTAAATAAATCTGTAAATTTATCAAGTTTTTAAAAGTTATTGTTCAGAAACAAGATTTTAACGTCGAACAGGGCCTATAAATTCGTGGGTATATATTAATGCAAAGTAGTTATATTCGAAGTTGTCCTCAGTGTAGTTACTAGAAACCTGGTTATGTTAGAAACCATACCATTACATACTTACCCAGACAGGCAACATAATGATATGCCCCTCCATACAGATATGCTGTATGGCATGACAAATATGAAGGTTCCATTCAAATTGCTCGACCCACTTACCATCCGACTTCTGCGTGGTGTACATCTGACCTGGTATAAACTCCTGTATTATACCAACTTACCATCTGATGTCTGTGGGGTGTACATCTGGCCCGGTATAAACTCTATTATAATACTGACTTATCTGATTTCTGCGGTGTGTACAATAATGACTTACCATCTGATTTCTGCAGGGTGTACATCTGGCCCGGTACAATACTGACCTATCATCTGATTTCTGCGGGGTGTACATTTGTAACTTACCAACTGATTTCTGAGGTGTGTACAGTTACCAGTAACCACATGATTTCTGCAGGGTGTACATTTGTAACTTACCATCTGATTTCTGCGGGATGTGCAATAACGACTTACCATCTGATTTCTGCGGGGTGTACATTTGTAACTTACCACCTGATTTCTGCGGGGTGTGCAATAACGACGTACCATCTGATTTCTGCGAGGTGTACATGTGACCTGGTACAAACTCCTGTATAATACTGACTTACCATCTGATTTCTGTGGGATGTACATGTGACCTGGTACAAACTCCCGTACAATACTGACTTACCATCTGACTTCTGTGGGGTGTACATGTGACCTGGTACAAACTCCCGTACAATACTGACTTACCATCTGACTTCTGTGGGGTGTACATGTGACCTGGTACAAACTCCCGTACAATACTGACTTACCATCTGACTTCTGTGGGGTGTACATGTGACCTGGTACAAACTCCCGTACAATACTGACTTACCATCTGACTTCTGCGTGGTGTACATGTGACCTGGTACAAACTCCCGTACAATACTGACTTACCATCTGATTTCTGTGGAGTGTACCTGTGACCTGGTACACACTCCCGTACAATACTGACTTACCATCTGACTTCTGCGGGGTGTACATGTGACCTGGTACAAACTCCTGTACAATACCGACTTACCATCTGATTTCTGTGGGGTGTACATCTGACCCGGTATAAACTCTGGTACATCAGCATGTAGTCGACCAGGCACAAACTCTGGTACATCTGGATGTAACACAGATCCACTACCTCCATGGAAGGCTGGACTCATGGGCACGGAGTCGGGAAGTGGCCATTTCTCAGGCTCAACCACACCCCTCACTCTTAATCGATCTTCAGACAACTCCACCCTGTCACTCTCGGCTAAAGCCTGCAAAATAATTAACCTAATTTGAGTCGAATAACCGGTAATCATGAAGTTGAGGTAATCTGTTCATTGAAATGATAATGGTCTGGTGTTTTAATGTCATTCCAGACAATGTAATGGAAATTCCCCCCAACTTCTATCCCTGGCAGTGTATAAACTGGTTATACCAGTAGGCAATAAACAGACACGGAAATAAACTTAGAAACCAGTTACGGCAAAAGAACGGTTTGGAAGGAGGGCAGATTTATACTGCAACAGGATTCTGGGACAGTGGAGTGAGCAGGGGTGGTGACCAGGCTTTTTCAGTTATTTTGACCCGTTTCCCAGTAATCCGAGTCTTCTCTGACCGTACCAGCCCTTTTACGATTTTGATATTTCTTCTAGCTGTGTACACAGCCAGAAGAAATATCAAAATCGTAAACAGCTAGAAGAAATATTATCAAAATCGTATATGGACTGGTACACAGCCAGAAGAAATATCAAAATCGTAAAAAGGGCTGGTACGGTTTCACTGGCTACTTCCGACTGGCTTCCCTGCTACTTGGAGGGTTTCCCTGGCTACTTTGACCAGTTTCCCCTGCTACTTTGACCAGTTTCCGAAAGTAACAAGTTATTGAGCAAAAATCTAAATTAGATTTACAGCAACAGTGATCTTGGTCTTGACCTAAGTAACCTGAACGGTAATCCCAAGCTATATTTAGATATTAGGAATATCAAAATGTCATCTAAATACTTTAAAACGACAAACCACTTGTCATTCCCCTAGAGTAGATGAATTTGACCACATAAAGACCAATTCAACTGTTTGTGAATACATTGATTGTATAAAACCAAAGCTTATATATACATATACCTCAAAGAACAGGACTTCATTCTTGTTTTTTTAAATTTCGATCACCAAATTAATGAAGATCCGTTTATTCGCCCCATAATATAGGTCATCCAATATAGGTGAGGGTCAACCCTCAACAAACCGTACAGATATAAATGCAAATATGCATCAATTTCGAAATTAAAGAAAGTATAAAAAATAATATTTTAAAATAAACAAAATGTATCTATCAATATTAAAGAACTGTATCTATAGGTGGGGAGGTTTTCCTTCAAGGGTTTATGTAATGTTGATGAAATGTTAAAGGGAGACTGCAATCTCAAAGTCAAAGAACTGGACTTGATGAAGAAGTACAAACCTTTATTATACAAGCAAAGTTATATGATTTTGGGTACATACCTTTATTATGAGAGCGACGTTCTGCGTCAGGGCCTGCACTCTGTGAAAACTAGCTATCAAACTAATGGGAATCCAGCCACCCTTCTGCATCTTACGACGCAAGAAAAAATCTCGTTGCAAGTTCTCTTCGCTAAAGTAATACTCACTGAAAGGAACAAAAATCTAGATTGTTGGAAACGTCAATGTCAAATCCTTTAAAAGCGGGGTGTTAAAAACAAGAGCACCAAAAAGGAAGTTCAAGTATGACAAATGACAAGTTTCCTAAAACAATTAAAACATTACCCCCTTTTTATTAATGGTGAAAGAAACACCATGTATGAAGTTTGGTGTTGGTACAGCATAAGTGGTGCAGAAATAGACGTCTTTGCTTTTAGTCATGGCGACCTTGATCTGTTGACCCCAAATTGGTGACTGATTTCAAATTGGTTTTTATGGGGTTTTTTTACCTCTCTGGCCACCTATGAAGTTTGGTATAGGTGGTATGTGATAGAGTACTGAATCTTACTTACCCTCAGACAATTCATATATAGAAAGGGGTAGCTAGTCTTTAAATCAACGATACCAATTTTTTCATTGGGTGATAGTGACCTTGACCTTTTGGCCTCAAAACTGACTGGAATTTAACTGGAGTAATCCAGAAGTTAAAGCGTTAAAGGTCAGACATACTGTCATAATAAAATTCACCATATTTTTCGAAAACAATCTTGTCTACAATGTCATAATTCACTTAATGGCTTGTCTTTGTCATGTATCATGTTAGTTGATTGTGAAACCATACATACACATACTTCTATCTGTTCAAAATATTGTTGCAATATTTTCCTCAACCTTAACATCTGTTTCACACTGTGCTCTGCACAAACATGTAGGTGTAGGTATACATTGATTTCTAGTATGTTGTGTTTATGTTTATTATCAGACTTGGGATTTTCTGGCTGACCTGATTTCAACATAGATATCGCACATAGATGTAGCATATTATTCAAGAATTGCTTATCACAAAACATTCAGTACATAAACAAGGACAAAATGAGTAAAATCCTACCAGAGTTTTACTGGCTATATGTTATAGAGAAATGCTAATTTAACAAATTGTCTAAATTGCATAAGGAGATTAACGATATACTACCGAGACACTGAATATTACAGGCCAAATGACAAAGACACTGAATATTGGCAACTAGGCCATCTTTAAACAACATGGGAATTCCACAAAAAAAACAGGTTTTCCATAAGTTACATTCGAAGTTGTGTTGTAATATTTCTTTCCAAGTTTCGCTTCAGTATCTCATTCCTAACTGAAGTAATTCCCCTAGACCCAGTGACCTCATATGCAATCCAAACACTCCTTTTCATGTAAGCTACCGACACAGCAAATGTCATTCCAATATCTCATTCCTAAATCAAGTAATTGAGCAGAAACCATTTTTTTTTTAGTAACAGTGACCTTGACCCCAGTGACCTGATATATAAGCTACCTACACAGCAAGTTTCTTTCAAATATCTCATTCCTAACAAGTTATTGCACGGAAACCATTTTTCTAGTCTATTTTTAGTAACAATAATCTTGACCATGACCTCAGTGACCTGAAATGCAGCCCCAAGCTTCCTTTTCATATAAGTTTCGTTCCAAGATCTCATTCGTAACTGAAGTTATTGAGCGGAAACCACGAGTCTGACGCCGCGCCTCGCCCAAGGAAATAAAAGGAAGATATTCTAAATATAGTCAACACATAAAATAGTACAGAATTGCTATAGAAGAAACTTTTTTATGGGTAGGGAAACAGCAACCAACAGGTGTTATAGGTGGCCCTCGTCTGTGACTACTTACATCTGCTTGTTACAGTATTCCTTCACAGTACCATCGTCCATGTATGGCATATTGAAGTACATCGTGCGGCCCATTGCTGGGTTGGCAAACTTGCCTGGATCTGTGAAGTCAGGAGTGGTATAATGCATGTTCTGACCTGGAACATTGTTGATTGAACCAGAGTTTTAAGATCAAGCAACGCAAAATTATTGACTGAACAAGTGTTTTAAGATAATAAATGCATTATTGTTGTCTGAACAGGTTTTAAGATCAATGCAAAATTAAGATCAACGCAAAATTGTTAATTGAACCAGAGTTTCAGATCAACGCAAAATTATTGACAGAACTACTGTTTTAAGATCTAGTGCTCAACGCATTATTGTTGATTGAACCAGTGTTTAAGATCAACCAACACAAAATTATTGACTGATCTATTGTTTTAAGATCAAGCAACGCAAAATTATTCACTGAACAAGTGTTTTAAGATAATCAATGCATTATTGTTGACTGGACCAGATTTTAAGATCAATGCAAAAGTAAAATCGAAGCAAATTTTTTAATTGAACCAGAGTTTAAGATCAATGCAAAATTATTGACTGAACTGTTGTTTTAAGATCTAATGCTCAACGCATTATTGTTGACTGAACCAGTGTTTAAGATAACCAACGCAAAATTATTGACTGAACTATTGCTTTAAGGGACACATGGCAATTTTGAGTTTTATTCAAACATTAAAAATTTGTTCCTCGATTTACTTATCCTGCATCATTTTGACTTTAAAACTGATTGCATATAATAAAAAAAAAAAAATGAGATTTCACTTTTCTTCACTGTTTTACCAAATGTTTAAATATATTATTGGTGCAATATTATAAAAAGTAAGCAATATGTAAAAATGATTTCCTATAAACTATTCTAACAATTAATATTACTGATTGAACAAATACAAGTTAAGAGAAAAACCAACAGGATGCCGTGAGTTTTTAAAACAAGAGGTCAATGACCTTGAAGCTCTACTGATAGGTTTTTGATAGCTAGATCAGCATTCCTGTGAAGTTTCATGAAAATCCGTCAAGTAATTTCAGAGGAGTATTCGCTACAAGTTTTCATTATATAACTCTATGTAAACAAAGATTGCCGCTGGCGGCCATGTTTAATGTCAAATCAAAATAATTTTGACAAGGATCAACATCATGTCATACTGATCATTTTAGAAAAAGTCTCATATCAAAATCTCTTATAGTTTTCAATAAGTAGTCGCTCCAAACTTGTATTTTGAAAATCTATTTTTAGCTATGGCGGCCATCTTGACTTTCTGGCTGACCTGAAATTTTGCTAGGATCAATTAGACATCAAGAGTAACATTCCTGTAAAGTTTCATGAAAATCCGTCAAGTAGTTTCAGAGGAGTAGTGGCAACCATGTTTAATGTCGAATCAAAACGATTTTCGACAAGGACCAACATCATGTCATGCTGATCATTTTAGAAAAAGTCCAATATCAATATCACTTAAGAGTTTTCAAGAAGTAGTCGCTACAAACTTGTTTTTCATGGGCAACATTTCTGTAAAGTTTCATAAAAATCCATTCAGCAGTTTCAGAGGAGTAGTCGCTACAAAAAAAAGTTTATGGACGGACGGACAGACAGACGGACGACGGACACCGCACCATGGCATAAGCTCTGCTGATCTCTGATCAGTAGAGCTAAAAATCAAGATTGCCATGTGTCCCTTTAAGATCGGTTTTAAGATCAAACAACGCATTATTGTTGATTGAACCAGTGTTTTAATATAAATAAGGACAACATTGTTGACTGAAGTAGTGTTCTAACCTAAGGTTTGTTAAGACACCTCAATAAACCTCAGTGTATTTCAGTTTGTAGGTCGGTCTTTAACACAGGTCAAATTTTATATCACATGAAACAGTCTATAACTTATTTTAGAATTATTTTACATTGAGAATTTTGCGATTCTTGGTTTCAAGAAACTCATTAATTACTCAATGACTGATTAATACAAACAGTTTAAATCGCGTTTTTACAGTAATTTATACTCAATCAGTTCTCAGAAAAAAGTGACATCATAATACCAGGAAGCAGTCATGATAGAACCAATTAATTTTTTAATTGATTTTTAATATGAATGAAGCATTCTGATTGGTTTAATTGTTCTGATTGGTTTAATTTAGTGAAAGTGGAGAGACTCAATCAGGTCTTAGAACTGATTGAGGTTCTTCTCTACACTGAGTAATGAGTTTCTTGAAAACAAGAATCACAAAATTCTGAATATAAAATAATTCTCAAATGATTTTCTTGGCTTTTTAGAATGTCATTTTATTTTGTAATAATTTGATTTTACAACTGGTAAACAGTGAAGACAAGACTATAGACCTGAATTTGCTGATTACTAAATGCATGTACGTCATGCTTGTAAGTTATCATTTCATTGCCAGATTTAAACGCCAGACATTTAGTTGCCTATACTGTAGAAGGTGATAATGACATGTGTTATGGGGGTTAATTGTGAACGATGAGACTCATTAATCAGGACATAATTGCCACAAGATCTCATTAAACAGCAATTAAAATTCATATCAGCTTTAAAACATGATCGGAATATATACACAGTTCACAAACTGCTGAGGTTTTGTATCCACAGAAAAACGCAGTTAAGTAGATACAGATTCCACACTGCCTCATTTATACAATTGATGGCAGAAAAAATAATAGATTTTTTGGTTTGATAGACGAGACAATTTTATGACGACAATTTGACCTGACCGATATATATATAGCTAATGATCCTAGTCTTCAAAGATATAAAATTACAAGAGCTGTCGGAGAACAGCGCAGCTCGACTATTCGATTTTTCAGAGAATAATAAATTTATAGCTAGTATATACCATCAGAAAACAAGGCTAAAACAATGTGGGGTGGAGTTGGGAGCAAAACATAACTATGTGTAAGAATTGACCAAAACTACACAGAAATATGTAAAAAAAAAATAAAAAAAATTGAGTTGAGTGTGGTGCGGGGTGGGGGTGGATGGTGGGGGAGTGGGGGTGGTGAGGGCAACATATATGTGTAAGAAGCTATGTAATAATTCTCCAAAAAAAACAACACAAAAATATGAATAATTAAAAAATCGAGTTTGAGTGGGGATGGGGTAGAGGTGGGGGGTGGGTAGGGTAACATAGAATTGACTAAAACAACAAAGAAATATGTAAAAAAATCAAGTGTGGGGGGGGGGGGGGGGGGGTGGGGGGGGGGAGCAACATATATTTGTGAGAATTGACAAAAGCAACACAGAAATATGAAAAATAAAAAAAAAAGTTTCAAGTGGGGGTGGGATGTGGGGCAGCGGTGGGGAGAGGCAGGAGTGGGTTGGGGGCAGGTGCAACATATATGTGTAAGAATTGACTAAAACAACAAAGAAATATGTAAAAAAAAATAGTTTCAAGTGGGGGTGGGGTGGGGGCGGGAGGATGCAACATATAAAACAACAAAAGAAATATCGTAAAAAAAAAAAAAAAGTTTAAAGTGGGGGTGGGATGTGGGGCAGCGGTGGGGAGAGGCAGGAGTGGGTTGGGGGCAGGTGCAACATATATGTGTAAGAATTGACTAAAACAACAAAGAAATATGTAAAAAAAAATAGTTTCAAGTGGGGGTGGGGTGTGCGGGTGGAGAGGCGGGGGTGGGAGGGGGCAACATATAAAACAACAAAGAAATATTGTAAAAAAATACTTATTAGGCGGGGGGGGGGGGGGGGGGGGGGGGGGGGGGGGGGGGGGGGGGGGGGGAGGGGG
This sequence comes from Cyrtodaria siliqua, assembly GCA_037043455.1. Lineage (NCBI taxonomy): Eukaryota > Metazoa > Mollusca > Bivalvia > Adapedonta > Hiatellidae > Cyrtodaria > Cyrtodaria siliqua. Next base: position 249,673 of record JAWPHD010002563.1, read on the forward strand.
GGAGAGAGGGGGGAGCGGGGTTGAGAGGCAGGAGTGGGTAGGGTGGGGGGAGGGGGCAACATATATGTGATATGTAAGAATTGACTAAAACAACAACAAAATATGTATAAAAATAAAAAAAAGAAGTTTCAAGTCTGGGGGTGAGAGGCGGTGGGGGCGGGGCGGGGAGGGTTGCAACATATATGTGTAAGAATTGACTAAAACAAGACAGAAATATGTAAAACAAAATAAAAATGTGGATGCGAGTGGGGGCGGGGGTAGGGGGGTGGGAAGGAGGGAGCCCATGCCCCAATATGGGTGAAGAAATAAGATCCATATTGCTATAACAAATCCCAAACCAAAATTATAGATATATACATGCTTAATGCAAACCTAAATCTGCCTTTATTTCACATTTTATGGGCAATCACAATTTGGCTTCCATGGGAGCCCAGAATTTGCAGAAGACAAAATTACTTATCCAACCCTTTACAACATACTATAAGGAAACCAATTCCAAAATTTAGTTCAGCTAGGACAAGAAATGTAAGATATAGACCTGTAAACACAGCTTACATGCAAAATTTGATGTGAAACAGACATATTTTAAGGGCTATCAGAATTTGGGTTCCATGGGAGCCCAGGGGTTACAGGAACCAAAATTACTTAAGCAGCCCTTATGATAATGCTATAAGGAAGCTAATAGCCAAATTTGGTTGTGCTAGGGTAAGAATTGTAAGAGATATAGACTTGTAAACACAGCTTACATGCATAATTTGATGTGAAATGGGGCACATTTTATGGGCTATCATAATTTGGGTTCCAGGAACCAAAATTACTTAAGCAGCCCTTAAGATAATGCTACAAGGAAGCCCATGAACAAATTTGGTTGTGCTAGGATAAGAAATGTAAGAGATATAGACTTGTAAACACAGCTTACACGCAAACATTGATGTGGGACGCCCCACCCCGGGGTGATTACATAAGCTCTCTTATTCTTCGAATAGTCGAGCTAAAAATGATTTCCAACTATTGTTCTGGGTGCTCGTTTCAGCCAAAGATTTTTCAGCAATAACATGTAATATTAAAAATATGTATCATAAAATAATATATCATTGAAATTGTCATTTATAGTGGTAAAGACAAATACC